>BLKM01000897.1:373236-515336 GCA_013340265.1 Coptotermes formosanus
GTGGTGGTGGTGGTGGTTGTGGTGGTGGTGGTGGTGGTGGTGGTGGTGGTGGTGGTGGTGGCGGCGGTAGTGGTAGTGGTGGTGGTGGTGGTGGTTGTGGCGGCGGTAGTGGTGGTGGTGGTGGTGGTGGTTGTGGTGGTGGTGGTGGTGGTGGTGGTGGTGGTGGTGGTGGTGGCGGCGGTAGTGGTAGTGGTGGTGGTGGTGGTGGTTGTGGCGGCGGTAGTGGTGGTGGTGGTGGTGGTGGTTGTGGTGGTGGTGGTGGTGGTGGTGGTGGTGGTGGTGGTGGTGGCGGCGGTAGTGGTAGTGGTGGTGGTGGTGGTGGTTGTGGCGGCGGTAGTGGTGGTGGTGGTGGTGGTGGTTGTGGTGGTGGTGGTGGTGGTGGTGGTGGTGGTGGTGGTGGTGGCGGCGGTAGTGGTAGTGGTGGTGGTGGTGGTGGTGGTTGTGGCGGCGGTAGTGGTGGTGGTGGTGGTTGTGGTGGTGGTGGTGGTGGTGGTGGTGGTGGTGGTGGTGGTGGTGGTGGTGGTGGTGATGGTGGTGGTGGTAATCCCGGGTGTTCCGTGTTTTACAGACTACGAACGATATTCGTAGAACGGCCCATACCTAAGGACCTAATTTGTTCTGTTGCTTCTATAGAGCCGTAATTTCGTTCGTTATTTTGTACGTTTGTGGCCTCAATAACGAATGAATCGTCACTGTTTTTATTTCATAATTATTATTTTTAGGATTTAATGTTTTTTCCCAGTACTTCATTTATATCGTGTCTTAATGTCGTTTTACTTATTGTGTTGTTGCGTTTTGATTCTTAAATATTCCGTTTTTGTGTATTTTTGTCGTATTTCTGTTGTATTTGTGTTTTGTGCGGGCCTTATAACTGGCACTTGTGCTCTTGAACCTGCACGTTAGTAAATACGTACTCAATTGAACTGGATTTGAATTGAATTCTTTTCCCATTTTAACAGACACTAAGTAGGTTTGCGCATATATATGTTTCTGTCAGTGTGCTTGTGTGTCCCAAGATGTTTGACCCAATTATCTGATACTTAATGAAATTTGGTATAATGTTGTTCATTTATGAAACCAGCTAAATGCCCTTACTATAAGTGCACTCCGTAAGTGCATTTAATTGATTTTATAAATGAGCAATTTAATTAAAATGCGCGGAATTAATAATTTCAAGGTCGTAAATTGTCAACATGCAGGAATTATTTATAAATACAAGAATTCCAACCGTAAGTGTATTTAGTTGGTTTTATAAAAGAACAACTTAATTAAAAGAATGAATAATTCCAAAGATTTGGTATGAAGATTTCGCCCTTACGTGTCGTCTGAAAGGTCTGTTATGTCGTGACATAAAGTCAATAATAAAAATACAGCGGACGCACGAAATAACGAGGTGAGAGCAACGCTGCTGCTACTCTGTGTACTTGTGAAACAAAGCATTGTGATAAATCGTAGAAAGTGTTTACTTTTCATTGACCCTTTAAAGACGAAGCGTGTCTGTTTCATATAAGGACTCAGTCCGTACCACGCTGTGAACACTCTCCACTTCGGTTATAAAATCCAGTCTCTTAATGTTTTGTAAGGCAAAAGTTGCTGTTTGTTCTGAGATCCGTACAAAACACATAAACGCAATGTGGGCACCACGTAGAATTTTTTAATATTAAACCTGTTGGTATGTAAAGTTACCACTAGGCTTTAAAAGGTTAAGGTAATTGTTTTGTGGAATATAAAGTAATGAATGGCTACTGAATAATATTTGTAATGATTTCTGTTTGATAGTGATAACTAATGAACCATGGACCCCATGAATTTGAAATTTTCTATGGAGATAGGTCATGAACATAAGGAATAGGGTATTACTTTCGATTTATCGCATATACCTTCTTGAAATAGAGCTGTACAGTTTCTGCTAACCGGTTATCGGCGCTCGAATATTTCCTTAATGATCCGGACGATCCACGGAGCTTGGAACTGACATAGGGGAGATTTTAGTAGATGAGAGAGAAAACGGATGTGGAACGGAGCGCAGAGGCAGCTTGTGTATTACTCCTCTCTAATGATACGAACCCCGAGGGCAACCGACCCGGAAATTCTACCGATCGAGCTGCTCCTGTGTTTCTCTCCCAGAATTCTAAGTCAACGTCAACCAAGAAACATGGCCTGCCTCTGCTAGGAAGTACTTTTTGATGTACGGTTTCCTTTTAAGCTTGTTTTCGTTAAAGAATATGAAGGTAAATGCTGTGATTTCTTACACAGTTGTTTCTAAAGAGCTGTATATTACACGAAAATTTATCTCTAACGAACGCCGTTTTCCTCCTTTCAGGTCAGTAAGGCATAATATTTATATTTCTCATCTGGTAATTAAAATTTCTTAATGAAAATATTATTAGCTATAAATACGGCCACGTTGTAGGGTTACTAAACTTCGGTATTCTAACCCTGACATCCCTTTAACCCTTTAAAACGAAGCGTATCTGTTTTATATAAGAACTCAGTGCGTACCGCGCTGTAAACACTCTCCACTTCGGTCTTAAAAACCAATCTCTTAATGTTTTATAAGGCAAAAGTTGCTGTTTGTTCTGAGATCCGTACAAAACACATAAACGCAATGTGGGCACCACGTAGAATTTTTTAGTATTAAACCTGGTGGTATGTAAAGTTACCGCTAGGCTTTAAAAGGTTAAGATACAGTGGTCTCTGTATTTCCCACCTTCACGAACATTCAAAATCCTCCATTCTACCCAGGGCGCTATTCGTATGTTGAATGCTGCTCTCAGTTCAAATGGCGATTAATTCCCTAAACACCATTGACTGACTGTCGTGGTAATGGAGAATTTGAGTGTTTTATGAGATTCGAACTCGGTTTGGAGCCTGATTTCCATATTTTGAATAAGTTTGTTGTTTTATTTGTATGAAGAAAGATTACTTAAGCACAAATTCACTGTACGTTAAATTTACGGAATATAAACTCAAAGTTTCCCATTATCACCATTTTGTAATCGTTGAACTACAACAAATAATAGGTAATGTCATGTGTAAGTACTTTATGATGTGTGTCAGTACCTCATTTCACATGCCTCACTCCCGTTGTTCGTGAGTTATAGTCACTAAACGGCTGTAATGCTGTTAGTTTACATTCCACAAAAGTAAATAATGTAACAAAAGTTGCATATTTCTCGAAAGTATGTTTTTTTTTTTCATGGTTTGACAGCCCCCTAGTGGGCCAGGGCCTCCTCATTACTGGGGCTTCACGGTCACGCTCAGACACACCACATTCGGTGGAACTCCTCTGGACGAGTGATCGGCCCGACGCAGAGACCTCTATCTGACAACACACGACACTCACAAGACAGAGACATCGACGCCCTCAGTGGGACTCGAACCCGAAATCCCAGCAAGCGAATGACGCAGGCCCACGCCTTAGACGGCGCGGCCACTGGGATCGGCTCGAAGGTCTATACATGGTTTCTGTTGTCTGATTTACGACAGGTCCATAGCCTTTTCCAAAGGTCTGTTACTGTACTTTATTTTAGGTCTTGAATTAGGTGGCGCTAATGTCGCTTCCACATCAAAAGTTCGCGCGTACATCACGCTGTTATAATTGGGGTGTCCTGCAAGGGCGTAACTTTCGTAACGGCTTTCGTGAAAATCGATTTAAAAGTTAAAATAGAGATGCAATCCGCACGCATGCACGCAAGCACAAACACACAGAGCTCGGTGATATTAAAGTTCTGCTCTTTTGTATAATTCCCTTCCTAAAAAGGAGAAAAGCAGGCTTTTAACGGTGCTGTCTATGTGTGCCTGTGTTGTACAGGTTTCAGTTTTGAACTGATTCTTATATCCGGTCAATATAACGTAATGATGCATCTACGTAACTTGTACTTAGGCGTATTTTTTTTCACAAAAATAAAATAATTATAATAATGACGCTAAAAAGATTTTAAAATATGAGGATCTTATAATTGAAATACACCTCATATCGACTGTAAACACGAAAGGGATACCAGTAACAGTAGGGGCAACTGGAACCATCTCAAAATGATTCATAAAATACCTGAGTCCCATACATGGAAAGCGCGATATGAAGGAACTACAGAAAAAAACCATATTGGGCACTGCACACATACTGCGGAAAGTGCTAATGCAAAAGTACAGAATATTTATCGTGGGAAATAACATTACATGTAACCTATATTGTAAATACAGAATAGGTGCGACACTATGTGCAGTAGAAACATGGTTTGTTTCAGGTGTATAATTGTAAAAACCCTGCATGAAGGTGATAACAAATAGTAATAACTAACTCTTGGAGCAGAGTCCTCCCTGAGAAGCTGAAAGTTCCTCAGCTAGTCAAGACATTCGCCGCATTTTGTGCAACCCGAAAGTTCATTATCGCTTTCACAAGAGCCCGCCCGAGGCTTTGTGCAGTGTTTCGTAACGTGGTAAGTTTTTAGATGAGGCGTTATTAGCACCCGCCCAGTCCGCGCCAAACAGAAGTTTTCTACTCTTTTGCGATCTGCATGTATCGGACGTCTGAAGGGTGCGTCCTCATGTTACTCAGACCACTGTACTAATTTTTTTACGTTTGTCATTAGAATCCATAAGAAGTACATTTTTGACTGATTCAGTTTGCGTCGATTGATATGATACTATGCGTGTGCATAATGGTCACGGGATGAAAAACACAATAAAAAGCTTCAAATATCTTAACATGATGGCGAGCACAACGTAACACAACACACCACAACATAACACAGCACAACGTAATATAACACAACACAACACAACGTAACATAACACAACGTAACACAACATAACACAACACAACATAACACAACACAACGTAACATAACACAACACAACACAGCACAACACAACACAGCACAGCACAACACAACATAACACAACACAACGTAACATAACACAACACAACACAGCACAACACAACACAACATAACACAACACAACGTAACATAACACAACACAACACAACACAACGTAACATAACACAACACAACACAACACAGCACACCACAACACAACATAACACAACACAACGTAACATAACACAACACAACACAACACAACACAACATAACACAACACAACGTAACATAACACAACACAACATAACACAACACAACATAACACAACACAGCACAACACAACAGTGTAGTTAAGTGTCTAGTCAACGTAGACACAATGATGGACGACATTAACAGTGTTTTCTGTTAGTCGGCCACCTGCTTGTTGTTGGTAATTACATGCGGAAGCACACAGACACCACAGGTAGGCTTCACGGTATTGCATCTGGTTCTATTTTTGTCTGTTTCTCATACAATGTTCTCTGTGAGGTACGAACTGAGACAGAAAAATCGGTTGACGATCTCAGCATAACAAATAAGCATGGTCGAGATCTGCGCTCTTCTGGGATCTTACGCAACACCAAGTGGTAATCCTATACCGACGTTTCGGGACAACCTGTCGGCCCAATATGCAAGAGTCAAGAAGTCTGAGAAGAAGTAGAAGGACTTCTTGACCTTTCTTGGCCTTTGGAGATGGGACCGATAGGTTGTACCGAAACGTCGCTTAATAATTACCACTCGACGTTGCGTAATATCCCAGAAGAGCGCAGATCTCATCAACATCGCGGTGGAAGCCCGAAACCACGGAAAGCATGATCGATTTTAGATCCGTTGCTGGGAGGCGGACAAATCTTACAGTGTGCCCTGTGTAAAGCACGGAGAGGCATATCTAAGTTTAAAGTACTCACATTTTCTCTGTTTTTCTTGAAATTATGAGCGAATAAAACCTAGGAATAATAACAGAGGGAACGAGCCACATGCGTTAGGTTGCAGAAATTTCCTGGTTTGTTTCAGCGTGGTCTCTCACTGAATTCATCGGAGTTTTGCGTGTATCTCTTCCTCCCTAATGTTAAATGATCTGACAATCAATCTTCTAATCTTAATCCTACTTAAAACTGCAGGTCTTGAATCTTCACCTGAAGACTGAACCAACCGTCTTACGTCACTTGGAAGGTGACGCTTATGCAAGCTTTTAGAATTATACCTTAAGCCTATATAGACGTGTTTTGCGTTATACTGAAGAGAGGCAGAAATGTACGCAGCCGCTGTATAATTGCGCAGTTGTATTTCAGGCGTCGTAACATGTAATAAACCATACCAAGTAAAGGAAAAGAGAGGCTGTGGAAGACGAATCGTTGGAAACAATTTATGTTCGCGAGTAAATCCATGCAACACAATTAAAACCCGCCAGTGTGAATATTTTGCATTCCTTTCCATTTCCTCGTCTCCCATATTTTTTTATTTTTCTTTTATTCGTGTAAATTCCAGCCACGGTTGCGGTGCAGCTACTTTACTGTGTGAAGATTCATAAGCCGGGAACGGGGGGAGGCAAGTCATTTCACATATAGGGTGTGGCGCCTAGTAAATAAGCGCAAAGAATCTGCTGTTTTCGTCACATCCTTCTGTACTTCGTTACATAGAGTTTAGTCCATCCTTCGGTACCCGCTACCCCCCCCCCACCCCCCGCCCCGAAACACACACATGTATATGCACAAAGTTCATATATTTTTACAGAGCGCAACGAAAATGTAATGGAAAATTAAATGTAATGATAAAATCATTACACATTAAATGCTAACAGGGTTTAAGGCCCCTCTACAACGTATCCTTCTCGTTTAACTGTGGATGTCCCATAGTTTTCTAACTTATAGTTTCTGTTACGGCCCGATGATGGCTGTTACGAGCCGAAACTGGTAGCCAAAATACGCATTTAAAAACAAAGTGGTGGTTCTAACTGTGTAATTAAAAAGAACAAGTATGCTTTTGTAATCTGCATACCAACGGTGATGTCTTGTGTTAAAATTATATCCCATAAAATGTTACACTGCGCTTGAAACGTGCAAGTTTCGTTTTACAATGGTCTCTGTGTTTGATCTTGCACTGCATTGCATCAGCAAGGTGAGAAAGAATACTTCTTGTTCTCTGAATGTATTTCTAGACCAATATCCATACCAGCACCAGTAGGGTTTGTATTTTTTCTGTATATTTCTGTGTTGTGTGTTGTCAGGTAGAGGTCTCTGCGTCGGGCTGATCACTCGTCCAGAGGGGTTCTACTCTGTGTGTGTGTGTGTGTGTGTGTGTGTGTGTGTGTGTGTGTGTGTGTGTGTGTGTGAGAGAGAGAGAGAAAGAGAGATCGAGGAACCTCATAAAGGAGGCCCACTAGGGCTGCCGAACCCTTATAACAAATGGAATTGCTTTAATGACGGACTCCGTGTATTAAGTATATGAAACATTTCTTTGTTCTTTAAGGCATTTTCCGGTTTTGAGCTTCAAGTTATAAAACAAAAGCTTCCTCCCACGCCATGTGAAATTCATTATTTAAAATCGCGTATTTACTTGACGCCCAAATTCATTATTTAAAATCGCGTATTTACTTGACGCCCAAATTCATTATTTAAAATCGCGTATTTACTTGACGCCCAAATTCATTATTTAGAATCGCGTATTTACTTGACGCCCAAATTCACAGTTACTGGCACTACCGTTTGTCAAATGAACAGTTCTTGTTGACTGTAGATTTCCCACCCCTGATTTAGATTCATTAAGGTCTGTGTATATCCGATGTGGAGATAACATAGGAATCTGAAAGCACGATCCTGTAGATTTTAATTACTGCTAGGATGCTTGTAGGAAGGCATTAAACGTGCTTAGCGCTGAGTTAATCAAACTGCGTTTTAATAAGTCTGCTGTCTGTTCTCAGCCTTAAGCTGCCAAGTTCAGAACCTTTTGTTTGAGGTTGCGTGGCGGGCGTCAAGGAATAAAGGAATATACATTTTAAGGAAAATTAGAATAAAATCTCCGCCAACGCCAGAAGGAGTGAAAACAGAGAAATGCACGTGGAATTGAATAATGAGCTAGGCGTTTCACTTTGTTGCGCGCTTGAAACATAAGGCCGGTTTTAAAATATATGGCTGCGGCTAATACCATGGACCTGTAAGACCAGATAGGCTGATAGCCTGTAATGTACGTTTACTGATAATAGGAATTTACTTTATTTCTCGTCAGTTTGCCGGAATGGCGGCCTTTTACCTCTTTCTATTTCCCCATTCTTCATTCTATACTTCCAGTACACCAATGGAAAAGTAATGAGAGAAAACCCGGGCTCATGGAAAAGAGGTGTAACGTTTTTCTGCTTCCACAATATATCATTCTGTCTTAAGTAAGGTTCCTGCGGTGTAAATGTATGTGATTCCGCCAAGTTACTAATAATTTACATGTTGAATTCATATGGTTAAGGTTTTCAGTTGAAAGTCCTTATTGAGAGGGGTGGGGGCATGAAATTGGAAGTCGAAAGAATGTAAAGTCACAAAGCAAGTGGGCCACATGCAACAGTAATAGGCTTAGTGGAATTTAAAAAAGGGGAAAATAGTCTGTCTCTTCGTTGTTTTAACTAAGGAACTGGAAGAACAAGTGAGGTTTTTAAAAGTAATGGAGAAAACTGCGGTCGAAGTGTTTGTGTCTTTCTTTTTGTGTCTTCGTACGGAAAATTTTGCATGTAGGAGACAAATGGTGAGAACGTGACGTCTATCGCTAACGACTGCACTTCTGTAAAATGACGATCCGCAGTGGGCGGACGTGGCTGTAGTGTCTGTGAGGTCGCAACCCCATATCACGTCATGTAACTGTATAAACCGCCTTGCATGATTGTTATTGGACACTTAATTCATGCCTAATGTGAATTTATCTAGTTTAAAATACGACGATGATGTTCTGGTGTTTACAATCAACTGTTGCTTTATTCAACATCGTCGTCTCATCTGCATGAACTACACAGTGCATTTTTTATATGATCGCGCGTTCTCCAATGTCTGACTACCCCTCCTACCATCGAACCGGCTGACCCGTAACACACTAGTTTGCTTTATGGTTGTAGCATACGGCGGTAGCGGAACTATATGCGTAACTTGGCTAATAGCACGGGGGTGGGGTTGGGGGGGGGGGGGAGAATCGGCGATGGATGTTAGAAACTTTAATTTACGAAGGAGTCAAGTTACAAAGAGGAGGAAGATTGGTTTGAACCAGTCTTTAATATACAGGGCGTTCCTAAGTTGCTTATACAAAGCTAACGTGTAATAACACAGAAAGTAGAAAACTTACAGTATTATATATATCACAAATTGCAGTATATATTTAAGTTTTATCTACTGATATTCACACGTGTTCAATGTCGTTTCCTCGTGTCACGCAGCAGATGTCCCATCTGTAAGCGATTTCGCGGAACGATAGCTTGGCCACCACGATCGCCTGATTTAACACTCCTGGACTTTTCTGTGTGGGGATACGTTAAAGACAAAATTTTGTTCCAGCTCTTCCTGCAAGTTTGGAAGGACTACGGGTTACGGATAGCAGCAGCGTTTGCGACTATGTACGTGGACATGATTCATAGGATTTGGGACGAAATGGCTTACAGGTGGGACATCTGCCGCGTGAGACGAGGAAACCACGTTGAACACCTGTGCATATCTGTAGATAAAACTTAAATATGCACTGCGTTTTGTGATATGTATCATAAAACTGTAAGTTTTCTACTTTCTGTGTTATTACAGCTTAGTATTTTATAACTAATTTACGAACAGCCAGTACATGGACTGCTTTCTCCAACTTTCACCTCAGTTTTTTATTTGCCCTCCCCCCTTTAATTCAGTAACCAAAAGAAATCTATTCTTATGTAGAAAAATATTGGGGCAAGGGGCGTTTACCTCCCTTGCCCCCTCCCCCCCCCAAATTTACACCTATGACCGGAACTCATTGTTTCTGATGGGCTGCAAAAATCGTTTTAGATTCTGGCTGCTACGTCCGTTATTTTTAAAATTTAGTCTTCTTCCGTTCGACACAAACGGAAGAGAGCTAACCGTCCAGAATTGTTTCACTACGCCTACATTTTCAAATTCTGTAACAAACAAAAGTACAGGCCATCGTTATGGTAAAATTGTCCCTGTGCACCCCCTGAATGTGTATGGAAGAGTGGAGGAACAGCTCATATCTTTCTTAACCTTGTCACCATATGGAGGTGAGTGGTCCACTGCACGCCCCGGCAGCTTTACCCCACCCCCGTGAAAAGAACACCCGTACGAATTGAATAGGGCCCAGAGGGCGTCCCAGACCCGTCTGCGTGCTTTAAAGATGAGAAATGTTTGTTGCCTCTGCCAGGAATAGAACCACGATTCGTCGTTGAGCAGCCCGTAGCCTAGCCAGTGAACCAACTGTGTACGCTATCCCATCACTAATTCGAACTGTGAATCCGTTTACAAAGTTTGAAATAAAAACATTTATTGACAAGTGAGTACATGATCGCAGTTTCTGAAATGAATAGTTACAAAAATTATTTTCACTGTATTTAGTCCTTATTTTGTATATCATCAGTCCATAAATTAGTAGCGCGTATCTCTGACATGTGTGTAATTAATACATACATTAAGTGCGTCTTTAATGTGTCAAATTTGACTTGCAACATGGTTTTAATTTCAGAGTAGCTTATTTATATTTAAATGTATGTGTAGGCAGATTGTGTATATTTTACATCGTATAGGCCTGGTTATTATACAGGGTGGTAAAAAATAGTATGTGAACTGAATGGATCTAAACTTTCTTACGTCATATTTTTGAGAAAGCAATGGCGATCCAGTTGTGGAACAAATTTTTGTCCAAAAATGTCGTAACATTTTAACATTGGCGGTAATAGTTTTATCTCTAGTGCCGTGCTCTTTTATTATTGACTAATTTATCGTATCGTCTCGTAAAATACAATCCTTGTTTGTTGTTACTCATGTTACTGACCCGACATGTTTTTGTTTAGTTCATTGTCAAATGTTCCACAAATTTGGGCATTTGTTAGGAGTTTTACAGCACATGGATGGTACAGTATGATAAAGATGACATGGCACACGGCGACGCGTGGGAGGGGAAGTGAAGGGGCAACAGGAGAATGGAGCGGGTACCCAGCAGCCTAGCACGACCGCAGAACATAGCCTCCCCAGCACTGTACAAACGCTACCAGCTGACACGCACACCTCGGCTGCTAGTAGTCGAGTGAATTGTCGCCCCCGCCGAGTCACATGGACTCGTCCCTTTCGCCGAAAGACGAAATCTGGTTTCTGCGCGTGTGCCATCTAATCTTAACTGCAGTATACCTGATACCTTGCGTGTTTAGAGTATATTCATTGGGCTGAAATTTATTATATGTATTATTGTGGTGAGTAAAAGATCATCAGTTACAGTATCTAGATGCATGGGGAAGTGCACGACAGTTGAGAAAAATATTTTGAGTGATGATTGTAACCCAACAACAACAACGACGACGACGACGACGACGACGACGACGGGTCAAACTTGAGTCATTCGTTTTAATAATGGCAATCATCAGACACCATGTGCTCTAAAAAACTTAATAGATATCTAAAATTATGGAGCTTTTGATATTGAACAAATTTGTTTGAAATATGCTGGGTAAGAATATGAATTAATGTTTAACGAGTGTGTATTTGATTGAAGGTTATAATCAAGGTCAGTATTGTTAACATTACGTACGAAATTTTAGTTCCGCTTTATTTTACCTTTCTCTGTTTCAGTTGTCTGTAGTGCAGCTAAACAGATTGATATGCTGAACTAGCTATAGAGATCATGTCTGCCAGACTGCATATCTCCGAACAGCAAATTTAATTACCGTATGTTGTGCTACATTTTGTCACTCGATTCGAACAAATTACAGGGAGGGAAGCTACTTGAAACAAAATAGTTGTGAATTTATTTATGCTATGCTATATAAAAATATAGGCGTATGCTTTATGTCCCTGTAACGTAGATGTACCCCCTAATCACTTTCGTACCGAGTGTTACCAGCACCGTGTCTGTGCAGTGCCACACGGTGAGACAACACTGCAAACATTACAGTACTGTGCAGTACAGTGCCACACGGTGAGACAACACTGCAAACATTACAGTACTGTGCAGTACAAAATATACAGCTTTCCTTTTGTGACGATAATTAATGAACCACGAGAAAGGCTTTGTATGGACGTAGATCATAAACGTACCTAGACATTTTCTATGAACATTTCTTAGTGTGCATGATTTCAGGCTTCCGCCGCGATGTAAATGAGATATGCGCTCTCCGGGGCTTTTACGCAGCGTAGAATGGTAATGCCGTGCCGACGTTTCGGGACAACCTATCGGGGCCCATCTTCAAGGGTCACGCAGTACCAGTCTTCTTGGACTGCTTGACCCTTGAAGATGGGACCAATAGGTTGTACCGAAACGTCCTACGGATTTACTATTCTACGGTGCGTGAAATCCCGGAAGTGGGCAGATCTAATTTCTTAATGTGTTGAAAATAACAAAGATGGTGACCACACGCACATCCTTTGTGTATAACCTGTGGTAAGTGATGGGGTTTCTCTGCCTACACGTGTGTGTTCTTCCCACGCCGTTCTCAGCGCGCAGTTCTTATGCACTTGTACAGAAACTGCCAGCCGTAGGATAAAGATATAACTTAAAGACTGCTTTAACCTTTTAAAGCCTGCTTTAACCTTTTAAAGCCTAGCGGTAACTTTAGGTACCACCAGGTTTAACATTAAAAAATTCTACGTGGTGCCCACATTGCGTTTATGTGTTTTGTACGGATCTCAGAACAAACAGCAACTTTTGCCTTATAAAACATTAAGAGACTGGTTTTTATAACCGAAGTGGAGAGTGTTTACAGCGCGGTACACACTGAGTCCTTATATAAAACAGATACGCTTCGTCTTTAAAGGGTTAAAGTAACACAGATCAGAGTTGCGATGGAAGGGGGAGAAGCATGAACAGGATAAAAGAGAGGGGTGAAGGAAGTATAAAGAGTGGGGATGGAGGAATGGAACCCTTTTTAATTTTAGAGGATTTTTAAATAAGTGGCAATTATAATGGACAAGTTCAACATATTGGAAATCTTTAATAGTGTAAATAATGCACGGAATGTATTAGCATGTTGTGTAATTATTTCTGTATATTGCCTGCTAAGCCCGCTGTAAAGACTGAAACATTTGAACAAGAGCAACCTTAATAAGTTCCGTCAGAGTACTTGCCCTTTGTGTCAGCAGTACAGCGTATTTATTCAGGAGTGTGTTTGGAGATGAATGCGCTCTTCTTCTTTGGCTTCATTTTTAATGACTGCCTTCAGAATACGTACTTCCTTTTTCACCACATTTCTTTTGAAATCTACTATTATTTCTGATTGGGTCGGAATGATGTTTTCTTTCGAGTAAGCTTCAACTTTTAAAGAGAATGCTGACTATTATTTTCTTTTCTTTATTATCTGTTTCAGCAGCTGAAAGTATATGTGTAGTACCTAGTCTACTTTTTGTTCAAGTGTCTAGAATTATTTGTAGTTTTTACTTGAGAGACGTCAAGGGCATTTCTCTTTCTTATGAATCCTGCACTTTATGTTCTGACTGCGAAGCCTTTGTGTGTATGATGTGCTATGCATTGTTTTTATGACTTTCAAACTGATGTGAGGTATATACTTTTATTTGGGTCTTCGTTAAATGTAAACTTATCTTCCCGAAAATACTGTCGTCTGTAATGGGATGCTGTATGGTCTGGGGAAAATTGTCTGACATATCCATTAACCCTTTAAAGACGAAGCGTATCTGTTTTATATAAGGACTAAGTGCGTACCGCGCTGTAAACACTCTCCACTTCGGTTATAAAAACCAATCTCTTAATGTTTTATAAGGCAAAAGTTGCTGTTTGTTCTGAGATCCGTACAAAACACATAAACGCAATGTGGGCACCACGTAGAATTTTTTTAGTCTTAAACTTGGCTGTATGTAAAGTTACCGCTAGGCTTTAAAAGGTTAAATCTGCCACCACACTCTTCTCCCCTGAAGGTTTAAGCAACACTTTCTGCACAATAAGCCTAAGGCTGAGGTGCATCCGGGGCATCTGCTGACGGGCCCTAAAGAAGAAGAAGAAGAAGAAGAAGAAGAAGAAGAAGAAGAAGAAGAAGNGGCCCTAAAGAAGAAGAAGAAGAAGAAGAAGAAGAAGAAGAAGAAGAAGAAGAAGAAGAAGAAGAAGAAACACTTTGCTCCGCAATATCGGTAAATTTGTACCAGACTACACGGTGTCTCCACCATAAGAACGCAAAGTCTAAGAATCGTATGGAATATTCCGGGTTTTCCCCTTTGATTGTTTTATTTGATAAATTAGTCCATGAAATGTCAAAAAGAAATCGTTATCTTAATATGTGATTACTCTGGCGCCGTACATTTTACTCTAAACATCCAGTTTTACGTTTGTATTCCCGTTGTATTTTCTGTATTGGCAAACAATACTTTTACACTGCCGAACCCAGCTTCTGGCTAATTGGCCTGATGATGATTAAATGCGTCGATACATATGTCGCTGAGAGTTAACGTGAAGAAGATTTGTTTGCCAATAAAGGCTGCTTTTGACAAGTATTATTTGCCACCGGCTGTAGTGCGAAGTCTGAACGCGAGGCGTTCATTTGAGGGAACTCTGGAACTCCAAAGTTGTTATTTTTTGAAGTCTGGTTCTGATTTCTTTTTGCTGTAAAATCTCTACAGTTCTAACTAATGCAACAGACTTCCTTCGCCTCTCCTATCACGCACGATATTCAAATCAAATGTCACGTCGTTGTCTGTGTCTTGTCATTTACGAACTTTATGAGTATGTGTTCATTATGTGCACGGCAGTGTGCACACATTTGGAGTTACCTTCATTTGTGATGTTTGGTAGCTGGAAGTTAATTTCTAGCTTCAGTTTCCTAAAATACAGCCACTACAGTTTCCTGTGCTTCGCAATTTAACAGTGTTTTGTTTGCAGTTGAATGTCAGAACTAGTTGAGTAATTGTGACGTGAGATGGCAGTGACAACTGAATGTGATTTTGCTGTACAGCACCAGATTTCTGAATGCGCTGTCTGAAATTGATTTATACATTTAGGAAAACTTTCTCACATGAATAAATAACATACCTGGTAGTCTGTCTATCTGATATTGCAAATGGTGTGACATACAGCGGCCGATCCCAGTGGCCGTGCGGTCTAAGGCGTAGGTCTGCAACCGAGCGCTTGCTGAGATCGTGGTTTCGAATCCCACCGGGGGCATGGGTGTTTGTCTCTTGTGAGCGTTTGTGTTGTCAGGTAGAGGTCTGTGCGACAGACTGATCACTCGTCCAGAGGAGTCCTGCCGAGTGTGATGTGTCTGAGTGTCATCTAGAAATATCCAAATGGAAGTGGCCTAGGCCCCATGTGGGCTGCTGCGCCACAGGAAAATAAAAAAAATGACATCGGGTGTTTATTATAACAACATATACATTTTAATTGGCACTCGGAAGAGAAGAGAAGTATGCAGAGTACATCACGATGCTTTGTTTTTGACGGTGTCGATTATTCGCCACGATACGTCAGTGCTGGAGATTTCCTGTTTATCTTCTTCCGCAGATCCGTTTGTCATATAGACCTTTAACCCCATCTGTTGGTCCGTTCGTTTAGTGAAAAGCTCTGCATGACACACGACACTGTCATTACTTTCTTGCAGTGATTTGCACGTGACTGTTGCATTTCCTCGAGAACGTTCTACTTTTGTGGCAGTGGAAGTTAAATAAAATGTAAGTACGTTTGCAGGCTTTCACTGCAATTGTTTTTCAGAGAATAGCCCTCTATATTGTGATTGCTGCACAGTGTGAGAACGCATAAATCTGTCATCTGAATCTGTGCAAAATTTGTTGAATCCTGAGCAAGTTACATCTGCTTGCACATACATTTTTTTTTTAGGACGGGACTAAGCAGGACCGAGCACTGCCTACTGGACGGCGCCATCGTTTGCTATAGGGCTACGATGTCGTCGGCTATACGGCGATAAAAATACCGTCCTGTATAGTGCGGATTTTTATTCTATACTCTGTGAGCGGGCTTATAGACTGTATGAGCGGGTTCCAGTTTGACCTGGGAGAAGCGGGAAGTAGGCACACACCGCGATCATAGCAAGTTGCTGTTGTATTCCGTGCTGCAGGTTACATTTTGGGAGTTCAAGAAACCGCTATACTGTGCGTCATTACAGACAAAATGAAGGAAGGACAAGCCACTGAACGGGGGTTAGGTTAAGAAGATGTGTCACTAAAAACTGCGGTAATATTTGCAAGAATATGGAAAGCGAAATGGAGAAGGGAAGATAGGTATACAGAGAATACGACAGAGGAAGGGAGAAACAGTGCAATAGGGAGACACTAAAAATAAAGAGGCATAAATAAAGAGACAAGGGAAAAAGGAAAATACTACAATGAAGAGAAAATGAAGAGCAAAGCAGATACATTGTAAAAATTAAAAAGAAAGGCTGCAGATGGTATGAAAGAAAAAGTGCGTTAGAAAACGAGAAACCTGCAGATAAGGAAAGAAAGGAAGCAATAATCGTAGTGGGAACTTCTCTGACGGTCACATATGTGTTGAATAACACTGCTGCCTCAGACAGCGCGAATGCTTAGTCAGTTTCAACATGCCTCTTCTTTTTTCCATCCTCGCCTAGTTTTAGCCACAGGGTAGCTTTACTGAAATTATGCTCCATCTTGCACCATTTTGCACCGTTGGTAACTTTAATGGACATGGAAATTGCGGCAGCTCCTCAGATGGTCTTTTTTTAAAAAAGATTTATCTGCGGATGTGGACTGTAACGGATGCAGTATTAGTTCTGAGGGAGGGCGCTGTTTAAACTAGGGTCCTGTAGCTTCCGGCTGCCTGCAGTTCCGCTGCTTTACTGAACACTGGAGCGCTCAGAGTCATTTGCCTGTCATCGTGGCTGTGCGAATAATATCTGGGCACTTACACACAGCCATTTAAAATTTACCTGCGTAAGCTGCAGTCCGTCCAGCAGTATTAGTAGCAGTTGTGGTGGTGGTGGTAGTAGTAGTAGTAGTAGTAGTAGTAGTAGTAGTAACGTGGCACTTACACCCAAATATTCAGACCTTATTTCGTACGACACAGCTGCTGACGTGATGATGATGATGATGATGATGATAAACAAAATCAGGAAACTACGGAAAACAGTTATATTAGGCACAGCACACACATACTGCGGAAAGTGCTACTGTAGAAGCACAGAAGAGTTTAATACTGAAGACAGCGCTATACGCACCATTAACAGTAGGCGCGGAATAGCTGCCACACTGTGTACCCTAGAAACATGGTTTTTTCAGGTATATAAGTGTGAATACCCTGCGTAAAGGGGATGATGATGATAATGCTAATAGTAATAATAATAATAATAATAATAATAATAATAATAGTTAATTAATGGAATTATTAACTGGCACCAAGAAGAATTGGATAGGAGAACAAGAAAACTGCTAACCATCCATGGACAGCATCACCCAAAGGTAGATGTAGACCTTTTGAAGACAAATAAAGGACAGCATAGCAGGGAAGAAACAACAAAGGTGGGCGGGGGGGGGGGGAGAACGCTGCATGGACAATTTCCACGTAGCTTAAGTGAAAAACTGTTGGATAATGAACCGTCATATCGATGGTTAAAATTTGGAAACATTATGTAACAGTAAACAGTAAATGTCGATTATGTAAGCAACATGAAACTATTGACCACCTAACTTCAGGATGCCCCATTATGGCGAAGAGTGAATATTTAATGAGACGTGATAAAGTTGGTGCGCATTTACATTACTCAATATACAAAGCACTAGGCATTGAAACGACAGACAAATGGTACACCCACACACACACACCCAAAGCAGTACGTGAACATGAAGATGCGACAGTGTTATGGAATCAAGCGGTACACACAGACAGAGAAGTTACAGCAAATAAGCCAGATATGATAATTAAAAACAAGAAAGAGAAAACATGCGTACTGACATGTGGCAATACCAGCGGACAGGAATGTCCTGCAAAAGGACGCAGAAAAGAAATTGAAATACAACAGTTTATGTATAGAGATACAACGAATATGGAACATGAAATGTGTGTTTATACCCGCGGTAATTGGAGCCACCGGAAGAGTAACGAAAGGTTTAAAGAAAAATTTGGAAGCCATACCAGGAAAACGTTCGATAGATTCACTGCAGAAGACAGCTGTACTTGGAACATCACACATAATATGGAAAGTACTGCAGCCTGAAACTTGAAGCCTGAGCGGTGGGGTCGCCGCTGGTTCAAGAGAAGTGCCAGGGAGAGATGCTCTGTGACAAGAGATGACGAAATAATAATAATAATAATAATAATAATAATAATAATAATAATAATAATAATAATAATAATAATAATAATAATAAAAGAAGAAGAAGAAAAGAAACCAACATTTTCCATCAAGGATTCTGTGTCAAATGTGACTATGAAAGGGACAACCAATGCCTTATTATAAATATAAGCGACAATCCGTGTTAAAAAAGACTCCAATTATAAACTGTACTGTGAGAGGTCCATAACAACTGATCGAACTGTCCGTAACGACCAACCAGATGTAGTTATACTTGGCAAACCCGTCAAAGAAGCAACTCAATAGATGTAGCAACTCCGCGCAGTGACAGCCTTCACAGCGCTGTCACCGGGAAGCTCCTGCGATATATACAGACGTGAAAAAAGAGCTTATGACAATATGGCAACTGAAAACGGCCTATATAGTACCACTGATACTATCCACTGCGGGTATTAATCATTCCAAACAAAACGCGCGACAGTTTAAAACAGCTCAGTCTCCGCGCTGCTGTGTATATTGTAATTCAGGAAGCAGTGATACTTAATGCATGCCGTACAGTCAGAAGGTTTTTGGCAGGACTGTGAATAAGAAGTGAGACACGTACTTTTTTGGAACCATCTAAACTGCTGTGAAGTAAGGAATGTGGATGATGATAATGATGATGATGATGGAATAATAATAATAACCATAATAATAATAATAATAATAGGTATGCTAATTGATGTAGCAATCCTGGGGAGACAGAAATATGATAAAGAAAGAAACCGAGAAGATTCTAAAATATAAAGACCTTATAATAGAAATACAGCGCATGTGGAATGTAAGAACAAAGGTGATGCCAGTTATAATAGGAGTAACTGGAACCATTTCAAAATCCTTCAGAAAATACTTGAGCAGCATACCGGGAAAGCACGATATCAAGGAACTACAGAAAACAGCTATACTGGGCACAGCACACACACTGCGGAAAGTGCTAATGTAGAAGCACAAAAGAGGTTAATATTGAAGACAGCGTTATATGCACCATTAACAGTAGGCGCGGAATAGCTGCCACACTGTGTACCCTAGAAACATGGTTTGTTTCAGGTATATAAGTGTGAATACCCTGCGTAAAGGGGATGATGATGATAATAATAATAGAACTGATGGGGCATTTACGATAATACCGTACGACGTATACAAAGGAGTTTTCCCATCACTCGGCCTCCGGTGTCACCTGACTTGACTCTTGACTCTTGATTCGTCCGTTTGGTTTTATGTCAGAAGATATTACAATGACTGTATCGGCAGCTGACCCTTGAAAAACTAGTAGTCACTGATGTTTTCAAGGAATTCTGTGCCTGCCGTGGAACCACAACCTTCTTTACTGTGTTCACGCGAATTCTGTACTCTTCGCTATCCTGAGGTATTCTGAATTACCGCCAGCCATTATGCTTCATGTGGTGTAAGTAATACGTGTTAAATCCATATTGATTATTTTAGCGGTTGTTGGGATAGAATCAATCCTCGAAGCTACCGTTTTGCCAGCACTGTTCTGGTGAGAATTAGTACTGGTGTTGCTGTCAAAATTGGCTGGGATTTGTGTCGTGTGGAAAGTCTGCTTGTCCGTCAAATAATGTACACCTTGTTGTCTGTAATACCTGAGTGCCGGTAATGAATTGAAATCGTTGTAGTAAAGCTAATATTCTGCGCGCTGTCGTGTCAGCTAGGTAATATTTAATTAAAATTGGAACGGAATTCAATGTGAAGTAGTGCTTCTGAATTTCTATAGAATGTTTTATTTCGACACGAACATCGGTCATATCAGAGGATCGTGTCCGGTGTTATCATTCTGCAGCATGTAGAGTGACATCACACTGCACTTACTAACTCACAGATATCTCAGTGGAGTAGAGTCTTTCTTGATATCCTAATCTTATGGTTGTTAATCTGAACAAGAAATTGTAGGCTCACACTTGAGGTAATCAAGGTGTTGACTATCGAGATTACGGTATTAGGGGATATGACGCCGTGTACCTTGGTGTATAGGGACCAACATTTTGGACGAATTTTCTTCCCTGAACGTATCTCATAAGACCGTAGTCTTGACGAAATTCTGGGTCTTACATGAAACCCAAAATTTCGCTGTTTTACTCCATCGATATGCATTATAATGTTTTTCACCCATCTGCACTTACATAACCTTAATGGCCTCTTCCCTTCAGGTTCTGAGGCTGATTTTTTAAATGAATTTCTCACCCTTAAATGCGTCCTACCTGTCCTGTCCACCTTACTCCCCTTTGAGTCTATTACCCTTAATTATCAGTGTGTTATTAATTCACAATAAAAAGGCGCCAAAGTGAAATAGTTCACGTGCTTACAACTTCCTGCAAAATCGTCTGGCACCAACTGTACAGTCAGATACCTGTGCTGTACAAAATAGGAGTGCGGTGGGAAGTTCTGGCATACGTCAGGGTAAAATCGCTATTTTTCTGTGGTTCACCAAGGTTCTTATTAGTGGCCATTCACATACGGTCTTCAGTACAAACTTTGCTGCCAGGAAGCGAAGCAAAGTTGCAGTGTATCCTCCTGCACAATTATTTGGAATGTTAAGGGCTTGTTATAGGAGTGGCGCTGTTGGAATATACGCAAAAAACGATTTTTTTTCACAAAACGTTTGGAATAATTCTTTAAGTCGACTTTTAGTATGAAAGTAGCGTAAACTGAAAGTTAAATCCCTCAAAATATCTGACCGAGCTTCTGAGTGGAAACGTGTTTCTGTTTCGTAATGCTCTTTCCCTCCTGAAGGATTTGGTAACCTTATCGTCGGTGGTATGCAGTTTGCATATTTTGATTTGTAGCCGCTAAAGTTGATGAGGCAAATGGTGTAAGAAAGGTTGCTGGTGTATATCAGTTCTGCAGTGTATAAACAATACTTCAGCAGTGCTCTTAACCTTTTAAAGCCTACTAGTTGTTTGATGTACCAACGAGTTTCACATTAAAAAATTTTACATTCTGCCCACAGGTGTGGTTATATGTTTTTTATTTATCTTAGAACAAATAGCGACTTTTTCCCGATATAACATCAACTGATGGGTATTTATAGCCGAGATAAAAAGTGTTTACTGCGCGGTACGAACTGGGTCTTTAAATGAACGGATTTATGCTTCGTCTTTAAAGCGTAAATAGACTGAGCGGGCAGGAGGGAACTGAGCTCCAGGAGACCGTGAAAGCAGATTGTGGAATTGTGCTGCAGCGGTGTTGATGTTCGGTCACTAGCGACATCTGTGAAACACAACAACATTAAGCCCTTGTCAGGCAACGTAACACTGACCCAGTAGTATATAATACTGCGTCTCCTGTGATAATAATTCTGCAATAAAATAAGGGGCTATGATCAGAGGTGCACAAATTTTCCAGAAATCTAGGAGACACTTTAACAATCTAGCCGCTAGAGGGGTGACACAAAGCAATTTACATATTGGACGCCCGTAAGTATCAAATGTGATGGGACACAATTTAGTCGCCATGGCGACCTGGCGCCCGGAATTTTTGCACCCCGGTTATGATCACATACCTTCTTTTTGTGTTGTAAATGTTGTACTGTATGTTAATCATGCGTAGTGATAGTAAGTAATACTTATTCTAGGGTTTATGGTACATTATTTTATAAATTTTCGTAATTAAGATAAAGGAGGGGCATATGGACAATTCTATGACTTTTTTAAAAAAATTATATTGCTAAAATTGATTAGTTTTTTTACCCTAAGCCTAAACATGAAAACGTTTTAGTCACAGAAAAAAATATGTGTCTGTATGTCAAGAGTAACAAGTATAGTGTTTTGTGATTTTTGAATGACAAGTGCATGACTCTTCCAATTTTTTTTTCTCGACGCTTCCAATTCTGAGTGTCAGATTTGAGGATGACATTCTTCTGAAATGTGACGCCGTGTGTTTTGGTAGACCAGTATCAACTTTTCTGAGCAACGGCGTGCGTCTTTCTCAAACATGGTAGGTTGCATATCTCTCATCCTACAAAGCGAATTGTTATTATTATTGTTGTTATCCGAATTTCTCATTTCTCAGCTTTAGCTGGGAAATAATCACCTATCCTGGGATGTATCATCAACAGGATTAGGCTCGGTGGTCTTATGTATAATTATGAAATTTCTTACAATTGAACATGTGCCAAGTATTACCACTGTTTGCATCTGTATATATGTGTTTGGGTGCAGGTTAAGTCTCTTTAAACTTTGTGACAGTGCCTTTGGAATTATTCCCGTAACTGAAATTACTATCGGGACCACTTGTACTGCGTCCTGCTTCCACATAACACATATTTCGTTCGCCAGTTCTTGGTATTTCTTTTGTTTTTCGTTTATTGTTTTGGCGAGATTGTGTGTATTTGGAATAGCTATGTCTATTAGGAAGGTATTTTTTGTTTTCTTGTTTGTGAGAGTTATGTCAGATCAGTTGAAAGGTATTGTTTTGTCCGTAATAATGCTGCTATTCCAGTACAGTTTGAAGTTGTCATTCTCCAGCACGTTTGCTGGTTTGTACTTATAGTATGGGCATTTGTCTTCAGTTAGTTCAGCTGCTTCTGCCAGTTTCTAGTGTATAACTTCCGCTACTTCATCATGTCTTTTTATGCACCCGGTAGGTGCCAGCGGTTCACATGCTGCAGTAATGTGCTGGATCGTCTCCGGTTCTTTTCCACACCTTCTACACATCTCGTCGATGTTTGGCTGCTTCAAAATATATTTTGTTATTGTTATTATTATCTTATTATTTATTTATTACATTTCTTTCATTTTAGCAATTTAAGGTGAATACCGCTTAATACTTGACATTTGAGGTTCTGAACTAATTTAGTCTTTATTTTCTTTGCAGGTAAGTCTGAGCCCTTACACTTCACAACACTAAACTTCCCAGGCATGCTGTAGGACGTAAGTAGACACGGTAGCAAATAAAAAGAACACAGGCAACGTACGTATAACGTAACATAGTGGTGCGTTCGCGTAACCACTCTTGCAGTGGAAACGCAACAATTGATTCTGTGTTTTTCTCAGATTATCTCACAAACGGCACGATATTCGGAAAAATATTATGGAAGATAAATTTCGTGCTTTGGTTTCCTTTACAAATTTCGTTTAAAACATTTCTTACTCTGAGAATACTTCAGAGGGATATTATGATAAATGTGCATATATCTGCATGTCGCATACCGGTTATTCTTGTCAGATATTAAATCAACTTGAATTTTCTCAACAGATTTTCGGACAATCTTCAAATGCCAAATTTCATAAAAATCCGTCCAGTCGGAGCAGAGTTGCTCCATACCGATAGACAGCCATGACGAAGTTCATAATTGGTTTTTGCAATTTTGCGAACGTGCCTAAAAAGTTATTGTCGCGTGGATTGACCATTTTGTACAACCGCGTCCCTTATGTACACTTTAATATTACACTTGAATGTAAACCGAGTCCATTAAGTGACCTCTTCTCCTTACATTTTCAAATTAAACTTATGAACGCGATGTTTACTTCTGAAGCAATTTTTAAAGGAAGCGAAAGATCTCGTTAGCAGCAAAGTCCCAATCAATAAATCAGGGTCTGCTGTTCTCGCCACTCCGTGTTTCTATAAAATTTTTAGCAGCCTACTTTAAAGCTTGCTACGGTCACAGAAGGCTGCTGCTAGAACTTTATATCGTCACTTTCAAGCCTTGAGTTGGCCAGGTAAGGCTGCAATGAAGTTAAAGTTTCAATACCGGGCTCTGCGGCGACCTTACTTTGAGATAATGTCACAGCGGAAGAGCGGCCCATAGGGCCTTCACGTCTAAGGCTGGTCTCGGCAGCTACGCAAAATATTCAGAAGTGTCCAAGAAAATCAGAAATAGTTTAATTAATCGGTAATTTTGCGAGCCTTCGAAGCTTGTAAATACAAAACGCGCGAGGAAGAGACGGCCTTATCGATGATTGTAATTGAATGACTACAGACCAGTCCATTATGTAACTAAACTGAACTAAATAACTAAACTTAACTAACTAACTAACAAGGCTAAAGTAACTAACTAAACTAAACTAACTAAACTAAACTAACGAACTAACTAAACTAAAGTAACTGAACTAACCAACTAACTAAATAAACCAACTAAATAAACTAAACTAACTAAGCTAAACTAAACTAACTAAACTAACTGAAGTATCTAACTAACTAATAAACTAAGCTGAAGTGACTAACTAAACTAACTAAAATAAACTAACTAACGAACTAACTAAACTAACTAAATTAACTAACTAAATAAATAAACTAAATTAAACTAACTGACTAACTGCATGGAGCTGAGTTCTTGACCAGCTAACCGTTTTTTGGTTAGTCAAGAAATTCCCCGCATTCTGTGGAACCCGAAGGTTCATTACCACGTTCACAAGAGCCCGCCACTTGCCTCTGTCCTGAGCCACATTAATCCAGTTTGCGACCCCCTCCCATCTTATTTCTTTTTTGCCCATTTTAATGTTATCCTGCTATTTACACCTGGTATTTTACGTGTTCTCTTTACGTCAGATTTCTCCACCAAAACCCTGTATGCGTCTCTTCTTTCTCAAATACTTGCCACGTGTCCCCCAAACCCACATCAGGAGGAGCCCCGGTGTATTTGTGAAAGGTGTGGGCGTGAGAAACTGTGTTCTTAAACTTCAGATTGTTCTGTGTGGCAAAGTTTACTGCTCTAACGCCATTATCTGCACTGTTTGCGTGGAAACCCTCATTCCCAATGGTCGGCTGGGAAACCTCCCATAATTTTACCTTAAAATCTGCTGACAGAATTTTCGTGTGGTACTAGGGAATACATTAAAGAAATGCACTAATCAAAACCCTTTGAAGCCTAGTGCTTAATGTACGCACCGCTAGGTTTGACATTAAAACCTCCGCATTTTGCCTGCACAGTGTATTTTGCGTTCCGGATGATTCGTACAGTAAACAACCGTTGTTTTCCTATACAGCACTTAATGACTTTTTTGGTAATAGAAACACATTGTGGTCTGTGATAGGTATAATTTAACCTTTATACATTCGTTTCGTTTCGCAGCCCTTCCCTCTTCTACCTACTCACAGCAGGTGTCGAGGTTGTTTATTTTCACTTGATCACACTCAGACACACACCACAGTCGGTAGGACTCCTCTGGACGAGGGATCGGCCCGACGCAGAGACCTCTACCTGACAACATAAACACTGTACAAGAGACAAACATCCATGCCCCAGGTGGTATTCGAACGCACGATCCCAGCAAGCGCTCGGCCGCAGACCTACGCCTTAGACCGCGCGGCCACTGGGATCGGCACCTTTATACGTAATGTACGTAAAGTTTAGCCTTAAAAGGGTTAAAAGATACAAATAAGGTAACTACGCGTACTGTACAGCAGAAAGCCTGGGTTGGCTTATGTGCGATCTGTTTTGACAAAGTGCAGAGTCCTTTTAAATGTGAAAGCAAGTGTTGTACATGGTTACGGCTGTGCTTAAAGGGGCTAAGTGGTAAATTACTTATTGAGTAGGGGTCATACTGTAACAGCTGCGGTCTCTGTGGTAAGGAATATCTGTAGCCCAGATGGGTGTTCTGTTTTATATATAATGAATGTGAACGAAATGCCGGGTCGCATCCGGATGACCTGTCATAGTGGACTGACTAGAAACTAAAGCTGTTTCTGTGCTTAACCTTTTACAGCCTAGCTATTACTGTATGTACCACCAGTTCAACATTCAAAAATTTTACATTCTGCTCACACAGTGCATTTATACGTCTTGTATTTGTCTTCTAACACACAGCTGATTTCGTCGTATAATACTCAAAGTTTTCGTAACCGAGATGGCAAGTGTTTACTGCGCGGTATGAAATGAATCTTAGAAACGGATTACGTTTCGTCCTTAGAGGGTTAAAGTATGACGCCATGAAGGCGTATGGGAGGAGTGAATATATATCTCCACGGATTCTTGACCTCAAAACTAGATGGATGTGAGTGGTCAGCTTTACATTCCGCCTGCTTTATCACCGGGGAAAGAGTTACATATTACCCATTGAATAGGGAGCTTGGTAGCAGCTTGCTGACTAATGAATTGAAAAATGCCGACTGGTGTGTTGTGAATATGGAGGCAGCTCGTTTATCCGCAATGTTGTTACGCGGCGTCATAACCAGACGAAAGAAGTATTTTGTTATTGAAACAGTAGGTTAATAAATCAATCTTTATTGGACGAAAATAGATATAACCTTATTGATTCGTAAAAAAATATAAGTTGGTGTTAAAATTTGGCCTTTTTTGTGTTTCTTTGTGGTTTTTCTTTTTCTGTCTTCTCTTGTTTTCTACGTCATACATTTTTCTTTCCTCTAAAGCCAACAGAAACTGTTCTCATTGTTGAGGCTGATTGCGTCACAAATCTGACAAACGAAATATTTATGAAGGCCGTTTGGCTGTTTTGAAAGCCTTCGATTCGTGGCTTCTAGGAAGGAGTCTTTCCTGCATACATTTGGCTTTAAACTCCTTTAAATCCCGTCTCGTAATTATCTATTGAATGAATATAAAGGAGTTGTATTTTCTTCTGCCTATCAGCCAGTAATTCGTTTCATGCGAAAGGCAAGACTTTTACGTCACAGATTTTCCTTTCGTCCCCCTCATCAGAAAGCTTCTTTCGAATACAAGATCACGGAAACAAAAAGAGGTTAAAGAAAATTACCAAGTCTGAACACGGCCATAAATAATAGAAAAACGGCGTTACATTGCACAACCCAATGTATGTCAGTATTTTAAAATGCTAGTACCTAGTTCTAGGAATCTAGGTGATTTTGTCGTCGAAAAGAAGTTCGTAGAATTTGAACAATTCTATGCTGCAGGTTTTCAATAGTACAGTGACTGTAGGCGCAAGAATTGCTTTCAAATGTACTTTATAATGAAAGCCTGTACAAAAGTTTTATCTGAAGTCAGCAGATGACATGGTAGGTGCAGGCGTATGTGGTAAAGGTAAAGGTAAAGGTAAAGCAGTCCCATTACACGCCTGGACAGGCCCACAGGGTTCCAGGAGGTCGAGGCTCCCAGATTTCTAGACAATCGGCACATGAAGGTGGTAAGGTTGTCAGACCTACTCAGGAAATATTCTCATTTCTGTTAGGGGCTGAGTCGACCCCAGGGCCATAGTGCGACCGACCACTGAAACCATCGGGAATCGAACCCGCGACCTTCCGGTTTGTAGCGCAGTGCCTCAGCCAACTGCACCACCACGGCCGCCAGGTGTATATGGGGTGATAATATTAAAAGGATCAGGTTGTGCACGGCATTTAGCTTGCTCATGAAGTGGGGCAATGGCGGGCTGTTTTGTAAACAGTAATGAAAATTCTGTATTCATAAAAGACGGGGTATTACTTAATATGCAAAGCAAGTTTCATCTTCGCAAAGAAGACGGTATTATGATGAGTTATTAATTGAAGTTGCTGAATGTTTTTTTAGCACTCGCGTAAAGCTTACTTTAAACACTCCTAATCCAGGATTTCCATGGCAAAAATGGCATTCAGCAAGAAGAAGGCTCCTCTTATCAGCAAATTGCGCTTCAATTTAGGGACGAAACTATTGAAATGTTACATTTGGAATATAGCTTTTTATAGGGCTGAAACTTGGACGTTTCGGAAAATAAGTAGAGTAGAATATAAGTAGAGAAGAGCAACTGGACCGATCGTGTGGTAAATGAAGTATTACAAAGAGTCAAGGAGGAAAGGAACATCCTGCCTACAATAAGACGAATGAAGGCTAACTGGAGTAGTCACATCTTGGGTAAGAACGGCCTTCTAAAACATGATACTGAAGGAGATGTAGAATGTACGGGAAGACGAGAAACAAGACGTAAGCAGCTCTTTATGACCTTAAAGAAAATAGAAGATACTAGAATTTGAAAGAGGAAGAAATAGATCGCAGTTTCTGGAAAATTCGTTTTGGAGGAGGTCATGGCCCTGTCGCGAGACAGAATACGTAATGAAATAATTAGCTTCAAATGTAACTTGATAGCCGTCGAATACAACTTTATTTGTATTTAAGGTTATTTATTTAAATATTCAATAATACATTGTCACAAGTATGTATGATCGAATGTAAAAAAAAGACCTTATTTTAAAATTTGGTGCAGCCCCAGTAAGTTTTTTTGAAGTAATATCTTAATTGTAGCACCATACACATTTAAGATTAAATACAGTCAAGCCCGGTTATAACGACATCGATTTCTGTGACACCTCGTATATACAGTCAGATATTCTGTGGTACCAATTAATTCCTCGCTGTTAACTATATTATTATACGACTCGGTTATAACGACGCTCGTTTATGACGACACAAAATATTCAATCTCTTTCGTGATGTTATATCCGGGTTCGAATGTACTTAATTTGTACTAAACTTTTCTTCTTGCTGAACATAACTGACGACCTGTGCTGTGTGAAGTCGGTATATAACGGTATATAACGGTATATAAAGTTACCCTCTGGCAAGCGGGCTGGTTACTACCCGTGTATTATTTTGCACTTCGTTGTGCTGTGTCGTCTAAAGGCGTGGCACTTTACCGCAAACAACGTGACGCAAAACAACAGTCATTAGCGCTCAACACCACCTTTAAAATACGTAGGAACTTCTTCAAATGTTGGCAAACTCCTACTCATTTAATATCGTTTTTGATTCGGTGTTTTCTTTTAAATTCTTTGCCAAGATGTAATAAATTAACTTCTTTTGCAGCTGGTGTGTGTGTGTGTGTGTGTGTGTGTGGTGGTAAGTTGATTTTGATAGCTTTCTCCTTTCCATTTATTTCTGTGTGCGGAAACAACCGTCACAAAGAATTGTTCGTGGCGGGTTCATACATATTCAATAAGAGAAAAATATTTCATAATAAATTCATCTACTTTCAGTCTACGCATGCCCGGTGCCTCTGTTTTGCTAGATCATGCCATGTTATCAATAACCCGCAGAACAGCATTTTCATTTCTCTTATTTCTAATATAGCAACTGTTGGAGTGCAAAACTTTTAGGAAAATATTTGTGTGAAAAAAATATTGAAGTAAGGGATGTGGAATGTTGTTGGAAGAATTTGAACCTTATGCCTTAAGTAAATAATCGTGTGGCCTAATCACTGTGGTTGAGATAGGCTGGTTATGTGGTTCGGAAGGAAAGAGAGTGGAGTGGATAAATTTCAGCAGGAAAGTATGTTGGAGAATTCCGATAATCCGACGTTCTGATGGCCGGTGTAGCGGGGCGGGGGGGGGGGGGGCCGGTTAGCAGTGAATAGAGATGAACCCTCCACAGCGATAGGAAGTCGGTATCATTTCGAAGTAAAGTGTCCATGCATGAAAACCTACATCATGGAAAAAATTGTCCTGAATCCAAGGAAACGTTAACACGTGGATATGGCTGATGTGTGTAATCGTCTGGATACGACACGAGTATGTGTAGGCATAATTATTCAGCATTCAAAGCGCATGCGACGTATTGTATTGCCATCTGTGGTCTGTCTGGCTTTACCATATTTTTCCACATTATCTCATAAACGTCACGATTTTCGGAAAAATGTTACTGAAAATAAAATGTATGTGTTGATTTTCTGTATAACTTCTGTCTGAAACATTTCCCGTAGGAAGGCAAATTGAGCGAGATATTATCATAAATGTACATAGGTCGTCATGTAAAGCCGGCCGGTGCGTAGGGCTGCCAACGTTACCGCCGTCATGTGCCGATTGTCTTGAAATCTGGGAGCCTCAACCTCCTGGAATCCTGAGGGGCCTGTACAGGTCTGTAATGGGACTGCTTTACCTTTACCTTTACTGTGTACAAAATTAAGCAAAAGGACTTCTCAACTTGTTAAGGTTGTGTGCTTGTTTTATGATAGACAATTTGGGAAAACCTGCAGGTTTTCTATGTTGAAAATGGGAGAACTACATCCCTCCGAAAGCTTGGTCACCGCCTATGAGACTGCACGATATCACATCCCAGGAGACCGCAACCTAAATATTCACCATCACTCAGTATTTTAGTAGTATGTGAGCCTTTTTTTTCTTGCGTCCCGTAACTTAATGCACTGCATTCAATCCTGTCGCGCTATTCTGTCCAGTCCAAAATAGAAGCCGTGTATTTAAACCTAGCATTCAGTCACGTTACCACACCCCAGCCTAAGCACATTCATCACCAATTGATCCTCCGCCCCCTCCCCCAACCCCCGATAGCTCACTGACACACTCTTTTTATCCTGCAGTATCCCTACGTATGTCGCAGGCAGGGGATGGAGCCCTTCGATGCAATGTGTGAAGCGTGTCACACCTCACACACAAATACACACCATCGGTCTGAACGAAACGTTCCTCAGAGAATATGACGCCTGCTTTATTTTTAATCCGGATGTAAATCGGCATGGACAAGATTGAGCTGGCTTAGGATAGGGACAGGGGACGGGCTGTTGTGAATGCGGTAATGAACCTCCGGGTTCCATAAAATGCGGGGAATTTCTTGACTACCTGAAAAACTGTTAGCTTCTCAAGAAGGCCTGTGCTCCGTGGAGTTAGTTAGTTAGTTAGTCAGTCAGTCAGTCAGTTAGTTAGTTAGTTAGTTAGTTAGTTAGTTAGTTAGCTAGCTGGTTGGTTGGTTGGTTGGTTGGTTGGTTGGTTTGATTGGTTGTTTGGTTGGTTGGTTGGTTGGTTGGTTGGTTGGTTGGTTAGTTAATTAGTTAGTTAGTTAGTTAGTTAGTTAGTTAGTTAGTTAGTTAGTTAGTTAGTTAGTTATGTAAATTGGTAATCACTGATATTTTGCCAAGTTATTGTTTAGCTTTAAGTGCTGTTTTATGATTGCCCAAAGGCATCCCAGGCTTATACCGTCATTATGTTGGACACTGCCCACACTCAGATACAGAATACGTGTCGTTCGAGGCTTGGTGCTGTCTCAGTATTGGAAATTATATTAACTCCTATTTCCGTTCGTTTCATGCCTTTTAAATGAAAAGAATAAAAACGCATCCCCTGGGTTCACCGAGTCTGCTGCTCCGTTGATGCTGGAGGTTGCATTGCCAGCAGTAAACTGCTCGGAGCGTGAGGCTCACCGCTCTCCTCCTGCCAAGGTTTTGAGCGCAGTAACTGTTACCTCAACAAAATATTATCATAAGTGAACACAGGTCTGCACGCAAAGTACCCGTTATTCTTGCCAGATTTTATTGAAACTTGAACTTGATCGGCAGATTTTGGAAAAACACTCAAATTCAAATTTCATGAAAATTCCTGCAGTGGGAACCGAGTTGTTCTGTGCGGACGGACGGACAGACAGACAGGCATGACGGAGCTAGTAGTCGCATGTGGCAGTTTTGCGAAGGCGCCTAACCCTTTAAAGACGAAGCGTATCTGTTTTATATAAGGACTCAGTGCGTACCGCGCTGTAAACACTCTCCACTTCGGTTATAAAAACCAGTCTGTTAATGTTTTATAAGGCAAAAGTTGCTGTTTGTTCTGAGATCCGTACAAAACACATAAACGCAATGTGGGCACCACGTAGAATTTTTTAATGTTAAACCTGGTGGTATGTAAAGTTACCGCTAGGCTTTAAAAGGTTAAAAGGCCTGTGTATGGAAATCTAATTTTAACCATTCGTAAAGTAGCTTTATAAGAATTCATTTGGTTTTCTATTTCCACATTCATATTATAGACGTTTAATTGTTCCCTGTTTGTCTCACAGAGTGTAAGTCCACCCACTGATTTAGCTTCTTTATTTCAGCTGAGTCTGTTTCATGCCAGCGTTTCAAGTTTTTTCTGACCGTCTGCGCAGTCAATTCTCCAGGTCCATACGCAGCCACTGCATGGACCGTATCAGTTGCAAAGTACACTGAACGCTACCTCTAGTGTGTCGCGCGATCTAACCAAGTGACCGACATTTCCTGTAATGGGCGTGGGGTCGCCGGCTTGACGCGTCTCCATCCTCAGTGGCTACACGTCCCATCCACACGCCCCCCCCCCCCCCCAAATTGGCTGGAACTTTACTTGCTTGTGTGGCAAGCTGTTTAACCTGGCTGTGATTCCAATGCAGAGTTCAGCTCTGAAGTAATTTAAATGTGCTTGTGTTATCTGCACTGTTTATCTCTTAGTCCGTGCTTCCTGTAACCAGTATAAAGAACACTGTCTAACGCACCCCACGAATCACCTGCTTTAATGTTAAATACTTTGTGCTTTGACTGGAGTGTGTCTGTGTGTATCGTATTACTCAGGATAACACCTGTTATTTCGCTAAACAGCGTTGACCAAATGATGGTATAATGCAGGCGCGTTGTGTTTCCTGTGATGTAGGAACGGCGTTTCAAAATATTATTTACACAAATTTCAGGCTTCAAAGGGCTATATGGAGATTGTCTCATAGCTTTGGATTTTGTGGTTATTGAACCGTTCTTCTTCTGCTTTCTTTCGTCTGTTTCCTTCCATTTTTCCGCCTGCTTGATTTTCTTTTCCACTGTCCTTTTTTTATGTCTGTCTGTCCATCTGTCCATTTATTAATCTATCTGTCTTCCTTATCTATCCTTTACGCGCCTTCGCCTCCGTTTGAGAAGCTACTAAAACCCGTCTATCCGTCCGTCCGTTCGTCCGGACGCGACAAAGGCCAGACGGATATTCACAAAATTTGATACCGGGTAGTTTCACATTAAACTGTTTAGCCAGTTAAAGTTTTCGTTGAAATCGGACAAATATAACGGACACCTTGCATTAAGATTTGCAGACGTTGCTGTTCTCATCTGCTGCGCTTGTAGGTCACCACATCACACACAAAAGAAACCGTTGATGTCCTTGTACACTGCTTTGAAGAAACCAAAAGACAGCTTCTTGTTTAACCTTTTAAAGGCTAGTGGTAACTTTACGTACGACCAGGTTTAACATTCAAGAATTCTACAAGGTACACACATTACATTTATGTGTTTTGTATATGGAGCACAGAACAAACAGCAACTTTTGCCTTATACCACATTAACAGATTGGTTTCTACAACCCAGGTGAACAGTGTTTACTGCGCGGTACGCACTGAGTCCTTATATAAAGCACATTCCATTTCGTTTTTAAAGGGTTAATTTAATAGAATTGTCTGATCTTATCCTTGAAACAATAAAAACAGCATCACACTATCAGTGCAGCACAACCGTATATTATTAGAAAATGCTACATGTTTCGGATTTAAAAATCCACCATCATGCTAAATTATTATGTGCTAAATTTTACCTGCAGTTTAATCCTGTATTTAGCCTGATGGATTATTAAATCTGAAACATGTAGCGTTTTCTAAGAATATGTAATTGTGTTGGACTGATAGCGTGATGTTCTTCTCATTAAAAGAGTATGCACTTTCATGTTTCAGGGACGTATTTTTTTCCGCTCGAAATTCGGTTGACGTTTCCGCATCCGTACTAAACAATTCCAATTTAGCCATCTGTTCTGTATGAGTGTCTTCTGTTGGTGTGCTCTTCGTGTTGAGGAGGTTACAATCCTCAACCTCAGGCCTTGTTGTTTGTATAGGAATTCAACATCCGATGTTGCTTTACGTAGACACAAATATGTGTGGGATAAAACATAAATATGGAACAAATATTACAAGAAGTCTCTTCCGCCCGACTAGCAGTAAAGCGTGCTCTTTTGATGCCTAGTAGAGGGATATTTATTCAGCCTCTGCGTTCGTTCAAGTTGGTCATATAAAGGGAGATATGTCTGGTTTATATTTCTGTTTTCTTCCGCACGCAAGTGTGTATTTTAGACGATACCATAAAAATACTCTGACACATCGATGTTTTCACTTCTGAAAGTACTTGAAGAAGTATAAGGTTTGCGAAAGTAGACCAGAATACAAGGGCATACCCTGGGCTACAGCCGCCCCCAAACCCCCCAAAACCGAAATTTAAAAAAATAAAGATCTTGTAGATATTATGACAACAAATGTTTGACGCGATTTACCCTTCAGCCGAAATCAGTCACTGAAGTCGACTGACGATTAGTACATTACAATTTTGAAAAATAAATTAATGAAATTAAAAAAAAACAAGAAGACAGTGCACTGTGATTGAGTCACGGAACATGCAGTTATATTGTTATGTATATAAATGCAGTTGCAGACAGTGTAACCTTGTACTTACAACATAATTTTTGTAACATAATTTTTAAAATAACACGTAAATTATATACAGCCTGAGGGCCAACCCCCCCCCCCCCCCCAAATGAAAAATTCTGGGTGCGCACCTGCCAGAATAGGAACTTTGTAAGTTCAGTATGTATCAGATATATCGATGAGCCGGGATAGCTCAGTTGGTATAGTGACTAGGTGCGGGCTGATCGCCCGAGGATTCATGGTTCGGTTCGTTTCAGGGGCCAAAAATATTCCCGTTATCCGAAACGTCCAGCCCGCCCCTATGGCCCACCCAGCCTGCTGTTGAATGGGGGAAGGGAGCTTGTTTTTTCCCAGAGGATAGAGCGGCGGGGTCGTGGAGCTTATCCCTCATCTCAGTCTAGTGCCGAGGCTAGTGAATGGAATCGTACCTGCAGCCCCCTGTACGTCTCTGTGTCAGCTTTTTATTTCTTGCATCTCGCCGTGTTCGTATTTGACCATCATACAAGTCTGACGATTGAAATCTTATTCCGTACAAAGTCTGATGTTCCAGGTAAAGCAATCTCTCTTTGCGTTACCATATTTAAAATATTTTCTATCGAAAGTGTCACTCAAGTGGTCATTATAAATGCTTATTTGGAAGGTACCGGATTGAATCCCGGACATTGTCTATCGTGACTCTGGTTCTTCGTGTTTTTCCTAACTCTCTTCATGAAAAATAGACCACGCCCGCTTCCTTTTTTACCCTTTCTAATTTATTTCTCCATTTGACGCTGTGAGGTTCGAGCTACTGATCGTGTCATTAATTAAGCCACAAATAAACATAAAGTATCTGGCGCTGTCATCAAATTACGATATAATATAATATAATATAATATAATATACGTCACGGAACTTTGAAGTTCACATATGTTCCGTGTTCAGTGTGTTTAAAGCAAGGATTTTAAACCCTGTAGGTGGTAACTTAAAGTACGTCGACACCCCTTTTGATTTCCTGTCGCCTGTTTCTGAAATCAGCAAGGGGAAGCACATATACCGTCTCCGTCCGTCGCTGATGCTCCACAGACGTGATGTGTTAGGCTAAACGTGCAATATGTTTTGTCACAAAGCAACGTCGCTCAGTTAAAAAAGATGGGCTGTTTTTATCTGTGCGGGTTATAATTGTAAGTCTGCCCTCACCGACAAGTTCCTTCGCGATTCAGTTCAATTCGGTTCTCATTTATTAAAGTGCCAGCTTAACAGAACCATGGCCAGTTACGAAACTGTAATAATAATAATAATAATAATAATAATGTGGAATCAAGGAAATAATAATAATTCAGTGCCGATCCCAGTGGCCGCGCGGTCTAAGGCGTGGGCCTTCGGCCGAGAGCTTGCTGGGATTGTGGGTTCGAATCCCACCGGGGGTATGGATGTCTGTCTCTTGTGAGTGGTTTTGTTGTCAGGTAGAGGTCTCTGCGACGGGCCGATCCCTCGTCCAGAGGAGTCCTACCGACTGTGGTGTGTCTAACTGGGTGTGATCATGGAACCTGAAAAATGAAAAGGCCTCAGCCCGCGTTATGACTGATGAGACACAAACAACAACAACAACAAAAACAAAAACAACAACATAAACAACAACAATTCAGTTCAATTCAGTAGTTATTTATTAACGTGCAGGCTTAACAGCACAAGCGCCTGTTATAACGCCAGCACAAAACCACAAATACAACACAAAAACAGTACAAATACATAAAACAAACACTAAACAAACTAAAAGAAAACAATATTTCAAGAACAGAAATATAAAAGTAGTGGGGAAAAAGCCCTATGCTGTGAGGAGGACACAAATAACTATATTTAAAAATGTCCCAGTTTAGCGCAAAATCTGGTTTAAAGAACTTACGGGCTTTCTAAAAGTATGGATGTTTTTGCAGACACGGTTAGCAGCTGAAACATGTCTAGCAGACGGACAGTTTTCACGAGTCGCAGTAACCAGGGTGGAGTTTCTAAAATTACGAGAAAGAACTCGAATAATAATAATAATAATAATAATAATAATAATGTAACAGTGCTATCGAATCACGGGATACAGGCAGGCAGGCACAGAAGTTATGGAAAATAGGCCACATTTAATAATTAAAAACGAAAAAGAGAAAACATGCATACTGACAGATGTGGCAATAACAACGGACAGAAATGTCCTGCAAAAGGACGCAGAAAAGAAACTGAAATACAAGAGTTTATGTATAGAGATACAACGAATATGGAACATGAAATGTGTGTTTATACCCGCGGTAATTGGAGCCACCGGAATAGTAACGAAAGGTTTAAAGAAAAATTTGGAAGCCATACCAGGAAAACGTTCGATAGATTCACTGCAGAAGACAGCTGTACTTGGAACATCACACATAATATGGAAAGTACTGCAGCCTGAAACTTGAAGCCTGAGCGGTGGGGTCGCCGCTGGTTCAAGAGAAGTGCCAGGGAGAAATGGCCTGTGACAAGAGATGACAAAATATTAGTAGTAGTAGTAGTAGTAGTAACAACATCAACATCTGGCATTCTAAAATGCTCCGTTCTTCGTTCCGGGTTTTCTTAAATTTCCTTCTTATCTCACACATCTTTAATTAAACTTCATTTTACTTATTGGCTGTCACGGCCTTTCATGAGACCAATCCTGTACGTGCTTCATGATAAACTGTACAAAGAAGATAAACAACAGTAGAAAAGTAGGCCCTGTGTCAAGACTGTGGCTGTGGACATTACTGTCTTCTGGGATGTGACGTCATTTTGCTGTCACGTGACATGTATTTTTCTTTGTGTAGTACTACGGAGGTACTTACACGACTCTGAGTCAAATGAAAACCTCAAATTTGTGACAAAAAACAATCCGAGACCATTCTGTGTGCAGCTGTAGGCACAGCAGTTAGACAGCAAATCTCGCAACAAAAAATGACAAGATAAAAATCATCTGATAATTATCGAAAGTGGCCGAACTTTATGACCAACACCACCACGTAATTTGTCTTACAACAGGTCCGTAGCCTCTTCCACAGCGAGGTCTCCGGAGAGTGCGATCTAGTGCTTCCTCTTTCAGTTTCCGATACATTGTTTTTTTCTTGAAGGTCACCCAGTAGCTGCTTACCCTTCCTCCTCGCCTTCTCTTCTATCTTTCCTTCAATAACATGTCTTAGAAGGCAGTTCCTACACAAGATTTTATCAATCCAGTTAGGCGTCCTTCGTTTTACTGTATATAGGATGTTCCTTTTCTTCTTGAGTCTTTGTACTGTATTTTTCAAACGATCAGTCCAACTGATGTGCACTACTCTTCTCCAGCGCCCTATATTAACCCTTTAAAGACGAATGCTGTTCATTTTTATATAAGGACTCAGTGCGTACCGCGCAGTAAACATTCTCCACTTCGGTTATAAAAACCAGTCTCTTAATGTTTTATAAGGCAAAAGTTGCTGTTTGTTCTGGGATCCGTACAAAACACATAAACGCAATGTGGGCACCACGTAGAATTTTTTAATGTTAAACCTGGTGGTATGTAAAGTTACCGCTAGGCTTTAAAAGGTTAAAACCGATCTGTGCTAAATTATGCGGTAAAATTTTTTTAGTGTTTTCATATCGTGCACTTTCGTACTTTGCCATGGAAGGTACTGACAGTAAATGACTTTAAAATGTCAGGCATTCAAATTGTTACATAAAGTACGGAAGTGTAGTTCTTTAGATTTCAGTAAAACTTTTGTTCAGTATTGATATGTCACCTAGAACAGACATTTGAACTTTCGTGGTAAATTTGGCGCCCACACAGAAAGTCGTGCAGGGAAGGGTGTTGCTGCCACTGTATTGGGCGGTGGTAATAGATACATTTCTATCTCTGGTTCAGTAGACGCACGGCTGGCCGCTAATCCAATAGGATTTCAGCTGCCCGAATTACAAAACTTGATTCCCGACCGACACCTCGGGTCTCGGATAGCTGATATCTGATCGCTCCGCCCTATACAGCGTATAAGCCCTCAGCTTTGGACGCTTCATGTAGAAATGACACACAAAGGAAAATGCTTTGATACTTTGGGCACACGTGCAGTGTTACGAACGTATGTTTTAGATGCCAGTACTTTGATATAACTCCCTAGTTTGTCTAATTTTTAGTTTATTTGAATATTTTAAAAGATGCAATTAAAATTCTGTAGTGCAGTAAAAGTAAAGGTAAAGTTGTACGTTTGCACCACATGAAGGCACGTGGAGAAAAGGAGGAGTCTTAAGCTGGGCACTAGAGGGAGGTGGGTGGTCAACCTCACCCCTGGTCGCTTTAGCCCCAGGAAGTCGTGTGAAATCCAGAGACATGCTGCACGCTTTGGAGGAGAGAAATACCTCTCGTGCCTCCCGGAATTTGAACCACGATTTCTCGGTTGTGCAGGCCTGTGCCTAGTCACTGTACACGTAGCAAGTACGTTATTGCGGTTCCTGTCGCATACTTAGGATTTTTTTAATGTATAAATTTCAGCAAGTGGTATTATCGCCATCGGGTCTTCAGCGGTTTTCTTTAAAACAGTCACCTATTTAAAATGTGACGACAGCAGGTGAACGTGCCTGTAGTGTTACGCTCTGCAGACGTTCTTGCTTAACCCTTTAAAGACGAAGCGTATCTGTTTTATGTAAGGACTCAGTGCGTACCGCGCTGTAAACACTCCACTTCGGTTATAAAAACCAGTCTCTTAATGTTTTATAAGGCAAAAGTTGCTGTTTGTTCTGAGATCCGTACAAAACACATAAACGCAATGTGGGCACCACGTAGAATTTTTTAACGTTAAACCTGGTCGTATGTAAAGTTACCGCTAGGCTTTAAAAGGTTAAAAAAATGAGTTTTTTTAGAGCTCCCAGTGCTGCAAAATGTATGGGAGACGTTTGTTGTAACTTGACTGCTTTTGTCATAACCCGTAACCTAGCAAGTGACACCAGTCTGGCTATGTGAATGTCGGTAATAGAGAGCAGTGAGTATGGCCAATTGCAGGCAATAGTGAACAGACAGGTATTTTTCGTGAGATTTACAGCACTTCTCCAGTGTGAGGAACAGAACTCGTTCTCTCTGAACATTGACAACATTCTTCTTATTTTCTGAGAATAGACTGGTGTAAACAAAGCAGATTTATCTCCTGCTTGTTTTCGTTTGATTTCGTTCGTACCATAAGAAACTGGAGCCTTTCCATCAACCCAGTTAAATTCTACCTTTAACGAATTTACTATTGGAGAGGTCTTCTTATTACGTGTTATTTTATTTAAGGAACGGGCAGTAAATACAGAGAACTGGAAGGCGCTGCTGTTGGAATTAAAAGAGAGACACAGTCAGAACCTGAAGACGTCTAATAAATCCGTCGGAAATATTCCAGAATTCAAATATCTGAGAAAGTATGTAATTAAAATTGCGTTAACGAGCGAAGTGGAAACACATTAAGTTCAGATAATGTCTGTTACCATTAAGTTCAGAATCTTTTATCTCTTATATATTACCAGAAAACAGTAACATTAAAATATACAAAAATATAATTTGGCTGTTGAACGTCCCAGCTGGCGTGTGTATACAAGGTGTGTATTTCAGTTCCTCAGGAAAGAATCAGTCACGACCAACACTTTTCTTTGCTTAATTAAAAATTACTGAGTGACCAGGTTTCGGCTTATATAGCCACCATTAGGCTCTGTAAAAACATGAATTAAGAAACTCTGCATCACATGAAGGGAGAGGCCTTCCTCTCTTACAAAGTGAAATGATGTTGTAGGAAACATTTTTTTTTGTATAACATCATTTCACTTCGTATCTTTAAAATAACAACGATTTAAATTAGGACTGCTTTCTTCTGCGATACGACGCCAGATACTGGTTCGCGACGTTTCGAACGAACATATTTCCATCATCTTCGAAATGTCGGGAAAAAATTATACAGTGATGCGGCGTAATATCACAGAATAACGGTCTCTTCTACCACACCGCTGTGAAACCCTCGACTTGCATAAGCAATTAAAATGATTCCCGCACTGTGGAGCATTCTCTGTATTAGTGCGATCCCCCCCCCCCCCCCGGGGCCCCCCCCCCCCCCGTTCGCGTAACCACATCACGTACAGCCCCGAAGGGTGACATCCGCAACATTTCGTGTTTATCTACAGTTGTGGCAGGGATTGACCGGCAATGGCACGGTCTCAACCCACACCCGCCACCACGGTCGTTGATTCTTTCGAAACTGATGTTGGTACTTTGTGTGGAGTATAACTAACTAACTAACTAACTAACTAACCAACTGACTAACTCCACGGAGCAGAGTCCTTCTTGAGAAGCTAACAGGCCCTCAGACAGACGAGAAATGACCCACATTTTATGGAACCTGAAGGTTCATTATCTCATTCACAAGAGCCCGCCACCTGTTCCTATCCTGAGTCACATCAATCCACATCACATGCCTCCCATCCCACTTATTGAAGTCTATTTTAATATTATCTGATCTACGCCTAGGTCTTGCGAGTGGTCTCTTTCCCTCAGGTCTCCCCACCAAAACCCTGTATGCTTGTGTTCAGTGTGCTGGTGTTATTTTGTATGCTGTCTATTGGTGGTCGTATTTTGTATGCAATATGCTGGTGTTATTTTGTATGCAGTATGCTGGTGTTTTTGGTATGCAGTATGCCGGTGCCATTTGGTATGCAGTATGCTGGTGTTATTTTGTATGCAGTATGCTGGTGTTATTTGGTATGCAGTATGCTGGTGCCATTTGGTATGCAGTATGCTGGTGTTATTTGGTATGCAGTATGCTGGTGTTATTTGGTATGCAGTAGGCTGTTCTTCGGAACGAACACCTGCTCCCTGTGCGTTATCGAGCCTAGTTTCTTCTGGTTAAATTTGGTGTCTGTCATAGAAATGGTTATAAAGATTTATCCTAATCGATTTCGTCGCGACGCAGTGATAGTTCCTCGTATACATAGCATAGAGAGAATTAGAAGTCGTAGCAACTGCGCTTACGTTAGTTATGTTCATTCTGGCCCTCCCATTGTAAGATACGTGCAGTGTCGATTGAATTTTAGGCCCGTTCGCATAGTCGCGAAAGGCGCTTATTACGCCTGTCATGTCCGTCCGCATGTATCAGCACTGCTCGCACTGGACGGATTTCCGTGAAATTTGATATTGGGAACTTCTATGAAAATCTGTCGAATACTTCTAAATATGGTTAAAATCGAATAAAAATTTCTGGAACTTTACGTGAAGACCAAAGTACGTTTTATTGTTGCCGGTGACATAAAGTCGGCAAAAAAGCGTTGTTATGCAACACTCAATATTTTTATATTGTTGACAGTGACACGTACCTCAGCAATACATAATGAACGCATTGTTGCGTTTGCCTTTCAACATTGGTTACGCGAACGCGCCACAATGTTACGTTACATGCACATTGCCTATCTTCTTGTTACTGTAGTTTTAGTTCTCACACGTGACGTAGTGTAGGTCGAAGTCGAAGAATAAAACTAAACTCTTAATAACCATGAGCCAGTTACTGAAGCAAAGAATGCATTTTCACTCATGTCCAAATTAACTTATTCAAGCGTGAATTTCATATAAATTGTTTAAAATTTCGGTTTGTGTGTCACAAGATACGCAATGTACGTATGGCATAACACTGTGGCGCGTTCGCATAATATCTGTACCTCCTCGGCTATCCTAACGGCCTGATGCCGTTTCATGCGAAGAGAGCGCTTTTATGGTGATTTAATGTCTCCGGCAACAGTAAAACCTACTCAGGTCTTCAAGTAAAGTACCCATAATTTTTGCCCAATATTAACCAAATATGGATTTTCCGTGCAGATTTTCATAATTGTCCCAAAATATCAAATTTTTTAGAAATCCACTCAGTGCGAGCCGCGCTGATGCATGCGGATGGACGGTCGGTCGGTCGGAGGGTAAGACGGGCGGATGGACGGACGGACGGACATACAGACAGGCTGACAAAACGAATGTAAGAGTCACTTTTCGCAACTGTGCGAATACGCCTAAAAAGGTACAGTTGTAGGACCCATGAGTCAGTGCTATTCCAGAAAGTAATCATTGTTTATTAGGAGAATATCCTAAACTGATGATGTTACATCCCCCCCCCCCCCCCCCCCCCCCCACCCACCCACCCCCCCGCGCGCGCGCGCGCGCGCGACAGAGAGAGAGAGAGTCGGTTAGAAAATAATTTTACGAGTCATATGTTTCGCGTTCCTAATGTGCAGCTATAACACGAACAGTGCCGGTTTAACTGTACTAATGCGCCGCTACTTTTCCATTATTCCCCGCCACAATTGAGGCAATTAACCTATCGTGGGAAGAGCGTTTCAATCCGCTGTCGACAGTAGTCGGTGTCCCGTGTTATCTTCTACCGTGTTACAAAGGCTTCAGTCTCGCAACCGTCTCAAAACTTGTGGCCTCCAAATTTTGCTTCAAGGCTGTATTCGGGATGTCCGGATAGTTCTGTTATTACGAAATTAAAAGACCACAAAATCTTATTTTCTGACTCTCCTTGTATAAATATATATGCATCATAGCGCAAAACGTCGCTTGATACTCTATGTTCCGCAACAGGAAGGCAGTAAATGCGACAATTTCGGCGTCTTCATGATACAATATGTGCAAGTGCTCCGGAAGGACTTAGACACTGTGTCACTGTAGAAGAGAGACACTTTGAGCATTTAGAATAGTCAATAATTGTAAGAATATGCACGGTATGAATAACTTAAAATTTAAAATAGTCAATAATTGTAATTATTTTGTCAATAAATTTCAACTAACATGCTTCATTTGGTGTCACGTGACGTGCGCCGCCCTGTGTATTTACTGTTGTCTCTAGTGTCAGGTGACTTTTGCCCCATCCTGTGTAGTTACTGTTGTCTCTAGGGTCAGGCGACTTTTGCACCACCTGTATAGTTGCTGTTGTCTAGTGTGAGGCGACTTTTGCACCACTCTGTATACTTACTGTTGTCTCTAGTGTCAGGCGACTTTTGCCCCATCCTGTGTAGTTACTGTTGTCTCTAGGGTCAGGCGACTTTTGCCCCATCCTATATATTTACTGTTGTCTCTAGTGTCAGGTGACTTTTGCCCCATCCTGTGTAGTTACTGTTGTCTCTAGGGTCAGGTGACTTTTGCCCCATCCTGTGTAGTTACTGTTGTCTCTAGGGTCAGGTGACTTTTGCCCCATCCTATATATTTACTGTTGTCTCTAGTGTCAGGTGACTTTTGCCCCATCCTGTGTAGTTACTGTTGTCTCTAGTGTCAGGCGACTTTTGCACCACTCTGTGTAGTTGCTGTTGTCTAGTGTGAGGCGACTTTTGCACCACTCTGTATACTTACTGTTGTCTCTAGTGTCAGGCGACTTTTGCACCACCCTGTATAGTTACTGTTGCCTCTAGTGTCAGGCGACTTTTTCACCACTCTGTATAGCTACTGTTACCTCTAGTGTCAGGCGATTTTTTTACCACTCTGTATAGTTACTGTTGTCTCTATTGTCAGGTGACTTTTGCGACACCCTGTATAGTTACTGGTGTCCTTTCAAGGGTTAACTCTCGTGACTGTAATACTTACTAATGAGGAACTAGCGACTGAGAAGAGCGGAGGGTTCTCTTGGTGGTGCCGATGAGGTTTACACACGTCTGGGATGTGAGCCTGTCGATTGTTATCCATATTCCAATCTACAGGACGGAATCTACAAGAAGACTTTAATCTTCAAATAGATCCTACTTGTAAAGTGACGCTTGTATAGGGGTTGACAGCCTCTTGTGTGTAGCCCACCAGTGCTGTGCAGTGGCGTTCTTCGTCTGGATTACTGTCACCGGAATGATTGATATCAGAGTTACACTTCGCAAGTATTCGTTTCCACACCACTGCACCTCTGTTGTAGCAGCACCGTGTCGATTTCCGATACACCCATCTGCATTACCTGTACGATACTGTGCGGTGCAAGCACTTGAATCAAGACAATTCGTTTGTTAACTTTCACTGCGATGTCACAACAAGTTTCGACTCTGTCACTTGAGACATGCGACAACTTGACGGGTTGAGACAAATGGTACTCTCTATAGGGTCAGTAATGTATTTCCGGTTTGCTAGAATGAGATGAAGCTTGTAATTAAAAGTGAAATTTCAAATGAAAACTGTAAAAGAAACTACCGCTTTAGACTTTTGATCTGGAGGTGCCTGATTCGAATCCCGGTCGGTACGACGGCTACCCTGCTTGATTCTTTCGTTATTTCCCTCAGTTCCTACAGGGAGGCGCCTGGATAGTAACCCTGTGATGACGCGACGGATTCCTTTCAAGTTCTTTCCAATTCACCATTCATCAGTAACCATATGTGTGACACCATATGGTCTGCGTTACTGAGAGCGTCGTTAAACAACCTACAGGAAACCAGAAACTACAAAAAGGCGAATAAGAACCGTCAATTACAATTATATTTGGATAATATTTTTTATTTTCGGGGATGCTGCATGTTTCGGCCTATGCTGAAGCCGTTGTCATGCACAGGATAAAAACATGTATGAGAAATAGCACTTACTTTTAGTTAAAGCGATTTAGAACTCTATCTGAAATTTAACCATCGACAATAAAAGAGAGTATCGCCCGAGGAAATTCGATATTGATAGTCCTTTATTCATCTGTTCACGTGCACATCACAAGGGGATATCTCACCCTCAGACGGAAGCCACAGATATTTTGGGCTATGCCGATACATTGAAAGACGTTCAAGGTTGTGTATCGGTGTCATATATCAGGTGGTGGTCGACACCTGTTATAATTTTGCTCTGTTGAACAATAGTAATATTTGCTTGTGGAATTTCCGTATTTGTGTGCGTTTTGTAATTTCGTAGAAGTGTTTCAAGTGTTTATTTTTCCGTCATTCTGTCTCTCATATTCTACGTATTACAGACTGCGGACAAAATAATTGAAATTTCTCGCTTGTAAAAGCATTTTATTATCTACACAGTTTTTGCTCGTGTATTTTCCATTGTATTCAGATTGGAATTTGTAACTAGTTTATTCACGTTTTTTGGTATGTAAGAATTCCGAATATTTTCATATCGTAGGAAAAGAATTTATTGGCTCCAATAGCCACCGTATTTTGTACTCTGCATAATGTCAGTATTCGTGTTATTAAATACGTTAATTTGATATCCTCTCTCTAGTCTGTAAACGGACATAAATATGTTTAGCGGGAATACTCGTTATATTCAAACCTTTTCTGCTAATTAACTTGTTACATTGATCACTGTTTAATTGGCTTGGTATTTTTGTAACAGCTGTTATGGCAAAGTTGAAATTATTAGATCCCTAGGGATATGAAAGTGTAATCAATTTTTATTGTCCCGGAACACAGTGTCAACATAGTGCTGATGCCCATTAACTCTGCATACGTTTTGCTGTCCCTCGGTTTGCTGCTTCACAGAGCCCAATGTGGCAGATATGCCGGCGATGGAAAATTTTCTTGTAATTTAACTCAAGTCGCGTACTTGGATGTTGCCATGGGATTTTACTGTAATCAGGTACCAGGATGTTTCCAGTGACCAGATACCAGGTGTCCGTCGAAAGGATACGGTCAAATTGTTTTGCTGCTCTCTGGCAGTAGAATTCTAAAGTGACATCTGCGCTCCTCTGGGATGTTACGCGGCATAGAGTGGTGATTTTGAACTAAGGTTTCAGGACTAACGGTTCCATCTTTAAAGGGCAAGAAGTCCAAAAGAGGGTCTGTTACTAAAATATGCAAAAAAAAAAAAAAAGTAGTACAAACTGGAGTCTCGAACAATCAGCAGGTATGGTTCAGTCAGTGAAGTGACTGGCTGTACAGTCCTGAAAACGGGGATTCGATTTCTTACGGGGACAAACATGTCTCTCTCCTACCCTGCCCATAGATCGAGTATGCACCTGCTGCGTGTGTTATGGATGTGCGTATTTGCATTTCCGTCGTGCGTCATCATACGGAATCACATAGAAAACTTTCACTGTAGAAGCTAACAAACACCTGCTGAGAACCCGTAATGAAGCTGTTGCATTATGACTCCGGTCCGGATACTTCTTTGGATCTGTGTATGTGGGCGTTGTTCAAAATTTTATTTTATCAGTCGAAATCCCAAACTTTACGTCTTGATCCACGGGGACAGTGGTATGTGTAAAAGGTGAAGTCACCCTGCTTCGTTATCTAAGGCGACATAAAGATGTATGGGAAAGTGGAGGGACAGATCCAATGATTCTTGACTTCGGCACAAGATGAGTTTGGTCAGCTTCACATTCCAGTCACTTCACCTCCATTACCCATTCAGCAGTAGGCTGGCTGAACACAGGAACGTGTCGGGCGCCGCAGAGCCGTATTTTTTCAAAGTTGGGGCCATGAAACCTCATTGGGTCGCGAGGAGTTCCTCACTGGATCGCTACCACCTTTCTTCCTTCTTCACTTTTCATCAGTTTCATCTGCTTGAAGTCCTCCGAGATTTGCACTGCTTGTTTCACCTCCTTGGATTTATCCGAGTTTTCCACCAAACAAGGTCGCCACACACATCAGAGACCGATGCGCCGACAGTCCTACGTGTGTGAGCTTGTATTGTCGACTGTGTAATATTTGAAAACAAAAGCGAGGAACAGGCTTAGCAGTGCAGCCTATACGCATGTAGCAAGTGGCCTATTTAGGTCTTTAGCACCCCCGGGCGAGTAACCACAGCCGTCGGCCCTAACAGGAACGAATAACTTAAAAGAAAAGGCAATTCTTGGTTGAATTTAATTTTATTTAAAACTTTAAAACTTGTTGAGAGTAGCAAATCAGTGTTCTGTTTTAAAATTTTGCTGCCCAGTTTGCCCCCTCCTGGACTGTGATATCCCCAGTCGGACGAGGTCATGAATAGCAAACAGTCACACTAGTCGCATTAGTTACTCAATAAACTTTAATAATATTTCTTGGTTACTTCCTGCTCTCATATGAAGCAAGCAGTCACATTATTTATAAATACCAGCGTGAATGCAGTTAAAGTGCCCATTGCGTACATTCTGTAGTATTAAATAATAAAACATCTTTCTCCGGCTTATCAATATTGCTACTTATTTTCACAAAGTGCCGATCCCAGTGGCCGCGCGTTCTAAGGCGTAGGTCTGCGGCCGAGCGCCTGCTGGGATCGTGGGTTCGAATCCCACCGGGGGCATGGATGTTCGTCTCTTGTGACCGTTTGTGTTGTCAGGTAGAGGTCTCTGCGACGGGCCGATCCCTCGTCCAGAGGAGTCCTACCGACTGCGGTGTGTGCTTGAGTGTGATCAAATGAAAATCACAAAAACCCTCGACACCTGCTGCGAACAAGTAGGTAGAAGACGGAAGGACTAAGAAACAAAGAAAGAATTTTCGCAAAGTAATTAGCCTCGAATTACAGACGTCCGTAGTTAAATAGGTTCAAACCTGTTACGCATATCCTTTTTAACGTGTCTTTTGTAAGCAAGGCTCGGATTAGAAGTCACTTATTTGGGTCGCGGCCGAAAATTTTTTATACTGGCCGTAAGAAAAAAGTGCCTGGAAAGTAGGCTCCCAGGATATTTCTTTGGGGGGGAGGGGGGCGAGCTGACCCTGAGACTATATATAATTTATGTTTGATTTTAAAGATTATGTTATAAAAATCATGCTGTAAGTACAACATGACACTGTTTGCAATTTCATGTATATGCATACGAATATAACTACGTGTTGCGTGACTCAATCACAGTGTCCTGTCTTCTTGCTTTTTATTTTATTTTCCAAGATCGTAATGCACTAGTTATCAGCCGACTTCAGTGGCTCATTTCGGCTGAAGGGGAAGTCACGCAAAAATTTCATATAATATCTGCAAAATCTGTGACTTTTCATTTCGGTTTTGGGGGTTTTCGGGGCCTGAAGCGCGGCAAACCCACTTTGGGTGCTTGACTGGCAGGGAGTGCCACATATGACGTTTCAGTAACCCCGATGCAATACGAAGCGGGATACAGACGAAAAACTGTTTCGGCTTCAGCAGTAAAGTGCTCCTCATTATTGCCCGATTTCGACCAAAGTTGCGCTGGTTGTGACACATTGGGGGGTAGTGCAATGTGTGATGTTTGAGTCACCCCGCTCCAATGCAGGAGGAGCTGACACAAAGAAATTCTTCGGCCTCATGAGAAAAGTGCCCTTAATTACTAATCGATTTCGACCAAACCTGCACTTCTTGTAGCACACGGGAAGGGACTGCTACATGTAGCATGTCAGTCACCGAGCTCCAGTCCGAGGCGAGATAGGGACGAAAAAATGTTCCGGCCTCTAGAGCAAACTGCCCTTTACTACTGACCAGTTTCGCCCGAACGTGTATTGCTTGCAGCGCATGGGGAGGGAGTGCCACATGTGATGTATTCACGCCGCTTCAATGCGCGGCCGTATGGCAACGAACTATTTTGGCCTCAGGAGTAAAGTGCCCTTTGTTACTGCCCGATTTTGACCAAACCTGCAGTGTTTGTGGAGTGTGGTGAGGGAGTGCCACATGTAATGTTTGAGTCGCCCTGTTGCAATGCGAGACGAGATAGGGACGAAAGACCGTTTCGGTTTTAAGGGTAAAGTGCCCTTCTTTACTGCCTGATTTCGACCAAACTTGCAGTGGTTGTCGCGCATGCGGAGTTAGTGCCATGTGTGGCGTTTGAGTCATCCCGCTGTAATCCGAGGCGTGACAGGGACAAGAAACGGCTTCTGCCTCTTGGGTGAAGTGCCCTTCATTGCAAATGGATTTCGACCAAACCTGCACTGGTTGTAGTGCAGGGGCAGGGACTGTCACATATGACGTGTCAGTCACCCGGCTGCAGTTCGAGGCGAGATAGGTACGAAAAACTGTTTCGGCCTCAAGAGTGAAGTTCCCTTCGTTAGTGCCCGATTTCGACCAAACTTGCAGTGGTTGTAGCGCGTGGTGGCCGAGTCACTCTGTCATGTTTGAGTCATCACGCTGCAATGGGAGGCGAAATAGGGACGAACAACTCTTTCTGCCTCAAGAGTAAAGTGCCCGTCTTTTCTGCCCGATTTCGACCAAGCGTTCACAGGTTGTGCCGCATTGGGATTGCTATGTGTGATGTTTGAGTCACGCCGCTGCAGTGCAAGGCAACTAAGGGACGAAAGATTGCTTCGGCCTCAACAATAAAGTGCCCTTCTTTACGGCCCGATTTCGACCAAAATTTCTGGCGCGTGGTGAGAGTCCAACATGTGATGTGTGAGTCATCCGGCTGCAATGCGAGGGAAGGGAGGGACGAAAAACTCTTTCGGCCTCAAGAATACTGTGTCCTCCCTACCACCTTCCTGCCTCCGTTCTCCACTTGCAGTGAAGCTTACTTTCGTTTCGTGCTGAGTTCTTCAAGTAACATCGAGCAACATTTCCTATCCGCCACTAAGTTCAAAGTTACGTTCCGGTAAGAAGAGCTTACGACGAGGTGCTGTACGGCAGCAGTAAGGCAAGTCTGGCCTTTCGTTTAATTTTTTATGTGCTTACTGCACCACGCAAGTTATCAGTGCGCTTATGGAACATGGAGTGAGCGTCATCCATGTGACACGACTGGACAATCGTCCTCCACAGCATACGCGTAATATTCGAAGTTACTCGGTTTAATTATCCGTTCTTTTATTCCTTTACTGTTATCAACGTTTTAATAAACTGATATATTTGTTCTCAAAGGAATTCTGTGTTTTGTTACTCACCTTGGACACTTCACACAGCTATCTAGGGTAATATTAATACGCCGTTTCTGAAGCTATTTTGAAGCACGTTTTATCTCAGGAAATATTTACGGAACACTTTCTTTTGTGGTTCCCCTTTTATCAAATAAAACTCAACGCCACGAAATCTGTTAGTAACCAAGTGAAAGGTTCTTATAAAAATTCTTATATGAACGGTATTTAAGCTGTGATCAGATATGCTAAATTCAAATTTAATAAAGGTCTATAATCTTTTGGTTCCTCGATTTTTTCACGGAGCACCTATTCACATCTCGCGGGACCACAGTGTTCCCTGGAATATAGTTTGTGAAACGCGGCAGTATTAACCCCAAAATCTCTCTACGTAACTCGCTCGCTAATCTGTGGTTAAATCATGCCTTTATCTGGTGTCCTGTGAGTTGGTTTGATAGTCATTTTATTACTTAGGCAGTTGGTGTTAGATTATTTTATATTTTGTTGGTAAAATGTTTAATTAATTAAGTGGTTTGTTATTGCATATTTCATTACATGATTGTTTCGTTTCGTAGTCCTTCCCTCTTCTACCTACTCACAGTAGGTGTCGAGGTTTTTATGTTCACTTGATCACACTCAAACACACACCACAGTCGGTAGGACTCCTCTAGACGAGGGATCGGCCCGTCGCAGAGACGTCTGCCTGACAACACACAAACACTCACAAGAGAGTAACGTCCATGCCCCCGGTGGGATTCGAACCCACGATCCCAGCAAGCACTCGGCCGCAGACCTACGCCTTAGACCGCGCGGGCACTGGGATCGTTTCGTAACGTAGTTACGAAGTGAAATTCTTAGTGGACTGGTTCGTTAATTTCCTAGGTATTTGCTTATTATTTTGCCTTAGCAATGTGTGGTGAACAGGAAAAAGTTGCGCAGGAACAAATCTGGGTGGTTTGTAATCTGCTAGAAGCAAATGGCTGTATGGGATGAGTTAGAATGAAAGAAATAAATGACGATTCAGAACCCATTTCGTGAGAATTGTATCTCCGGCAGGATATAAATTATAAAAGCATTATCAGCCCAATGCAGTAACAGCGTTGTACCACAATATCTGTTAATGTTCCAGAGGCTGCGTTCATATTTTATCCCCTCTTACTAGTTAGCAGTAATTTTCTTCATTTCCAACCCCCACAAAATAATTCACAACGAGATATTAAAGAAATTATTACCCCACCATTACTCTGCGTCCCCCAACGCCCTTACATTGGATCACGCTAATTTTGAACTGAATGCAGAGCATATTTTAAAGCATTGTTTTTACGAACTTAATCGACGTTGATTGGTTCTTTTCTACCCCTCCCTGAAATTCAGAATCGCAAAAAACAGTCGATGCTGTTACATGGACCCCGTATATACTGTTATATAAACTTGATGCCATAATTATTCTCATTGAAGTCACAAATTAAATCTCCTTTGTCTGTAGATGTATTGGAAGTGGTCGGGGTGAGGGGAGTGGCCGGTTCAAATGAAAGTGAAGTTTTTACCTGTCCGCTGCATTAAGGCGTGTATGAGAATGAAAGTATAACTCCCAGGGCTGTGGAGTCAGTACACAAAACTTCCGACTCCGACTCTTCAATTTTGAAAACTCCGATTCCGACTCCTTCATAAAATTAAAATATGTATTAATAACGGTAAACCTATAAGACATTTCATCGCCACCACGTGAATCATCAGGCTACTTTTTAGATTTATAATCTACTAGGTATATTTAAGCATAAGTCTAATGGTTACTGTAGCTATCTGGGCTCTGGAGTTGGAGGATCTAGTTAAGATTTTAGACTGAGGTCGGAGTCGGTTCATTTTTACCGACTCCGACTCCACCTAAAATTCCTTTCGACTCCGACTCCACGACTCCGACTCCGACTCCGTCTCCACAGCCCTGATAACTCCACTTATTATTAACATCTGCACTAGGGGGAGGTGAGTGGTCAACGCTACGCCCCACCCGCTTTACTCCGGGGGAAAAACCCCTCTGTTACCTATTAAGTGCAAGGGTGGGTGGGCCCCAGAGTCGGTCTGCATATTTTGGAGGATTCAGAAATATTTAATACCATTATCAGAATATACTTTGTCCAGACTGCAGCTGCACCATACGTATGATTGTGAGCTACATAAACAAATATGTAGTACATAATGTTCGTCACTCAGGAGTGTGACTTTGGCCTTGACAGTGGCTTGCCAGGGGAATTCAGACCGTTAGGTGTTTATGACCAGTAGCCGATGCATTCCAGTTAAAAATACATTCGGCTGCAATGCAGTCATATCTTGTGAGGACGAGTCATTTCGATTATGCGAGGTAGGATTTTCTGTTGTGGTCTGCCTGGTTAGAGCTGTGCATAAATGTGACTTTATGCATATTATAACCTGAGAACCTGACAAATACTGGCCAGTGGATAGTGATCCTTGTGTTTTTGACAGTAGCTATGTTTTGTCTGCAATATTTGACCGTAGATAAGAGACCTTCAACCACCCTGTCAAGGTCAAAGCTTTGCTCCCGAGTACGCAATAATACCTGTACTGAAGTTGGCTTACCTGCATTGATGTACTTACACGCCATTACGTATGTTCTAACGAGCAGGCCATCGTGTCCCCTGAATGTGGCTGGTACGATTTAGAATTGCCTTCCTAGTGTTATGAACAAGACCTAAACTTACAGAACAGTGACACAGCGCAGTGAAACCTGTCTTAAAGTGAACCTGGGCGTAGCGGGAACCTGTCTTTAACGGAAAGCTTTTACAGTCTCGAAGATTTGGAGTCCCGAGGATGCCAACTTCCAGTTTCTGTATTTAACGGAACCCGCCTGAAACGGAAAGAAATTTGGCACTTTGTGGTTCCGTTATAAGCAGGTTCCACTGCAATAATGTCCTGCCATGAGACTATTTAGCTTATACTTGGCACGATTCACTTACAATTTATGGAAGGTTAGCGGTTCGGTTTCCTTTTGTCTGCTTCTATTTCTGGTGTACAAAACCCGACTTCTTCTATGTCCTTTTTGTACAAACGGATATTCGAACTAAGCAATACGGTAACAGGTATGTACTACTAATTTGAATTTTTTTCGTTTTTAATCATTCATTGCATATAGCAAGTATCATAAAGCGTTTTAACAGCGTAATAATACTACTCGTAAAATTTTAACATTTTCTTTTCGGTGAAGGGCTCCGCAGCAGACGGTATGGACGCACCGCAGCCTTGAAGCTTGTTGTACAACCCTCTGATGAAGGTGGTTAGTTTTTTTCGTTTTTCCATGTAATGGAGAACCGGTGGAATGAAACTAGCAGGGGAAAACCGAAGCACACGGAGAAAACCTGTCTCAGTGCCTACGTTGTCCACCACAAATCCCACATGGACTGACTCGGGATCGATCCCGGTCCTCCGCTGTAGGAAGACGGCGACTAACCGCCAGAGCCGTGGCAGGGCCCAAGTTTTAACCTTCGTCCCCAGTGACCTACAGCGCATCGATACTGGTGGTTTTATTCACTGTGATGGTCTTAAATGGCTTGTACAGCTGTGCAGTAAGCAGTAAGCGTCCCTGGAGGGTAGAAACACGCGGAACTGATGCTGAGAATGTATTTAGCATGACGTATTTTGATAGTGACCTCAGTCAATGAATTGCTGTAATCAAACAGTATGATGAATAGTTTGTAGTGATTAACTAGGAATAGCTCAGCTGATATAGTGACTACGTGTTGGACGACCCGGAATTCGCTTCTGGGCTTCTTCAGAGCATCCAGACTTGCCCCGGGGATTACCCAGCCTGTTGTTCATGGGGCACCTTCTGTTCTTTCCCCCGGGGCTAAAGCGATCTGCGCGTGAAGCTGACCACTTACCTTCGTGTGGGGACGACAGTAAGAATAAATGGAGCTATACTTTCCTGCCCCCCCCCCCCACATATGCTTTGATCGCATGAACCTGGATAGCTTTGCATTTCATTCATTCAGTTAATTATTTGGTTAGCTGCTTAGATATTCAATCTGGCAGTCGAACTGGCCACGGAACTGAATTTTCGTGTAGTGTTACGCGGGAATGAGTGATTGTACTTGTTATGGAAACGTCGAGGAACTTTTATAACCATTGTTATTCATATACACATTTATTGGTATAAAATAACGGATGTTTTATTACGGGTGTTCCATATATGAAATGCGGTGGTGATCCAATTACTGAAGAAGAGCAGTTGGTGGTGGTGAGGTTTGTGGGGGTAGATAACCGATTTTTTTTTTTTTGCGAAAGCTACAAATGCTTTCGTTTTTCAATCGTGTTCAGAGCAGGCAACATAGCATGTAATATAATCTGAATTATGTATGAATCTATATCTAATTTTATGAAGCAGCAGTATTTTGTTGCGTGGTTGAAATTCAATGAGCCGCACTCGCGTATGATTTCATATCGATTATCGCTAAACTTAAATCATCTCGCAAACGATCGAAATGTCGACCACTGGGTACGATGCGCGAGAAACAACAATACGTAAAGATTAATTGTACTACTGGAATTCTCAAGTGATGTAATTTAAACTGAAAAAAAAACTGTGTGCTAAATCTGACTGTGTGTCATTAATTATACATTTCTCATGTGTTAAACTCATTTGATTGTAGACAGTTCTGTTTCTCCACCATTGTAGCGCGTGGACTGTTGTTTTCCTTGCTGTCATTGCTGTCATATGCTGACTGTTAAATAATAGTGGTAGATTTCGGTATTCAAGAAACATTTTAATGTTCCACTAACTCTTCGGAAATGACGATTAAAAAGGTGGCTCTGTTGTCGTCATAGTAACAACAATACATTACCGTATTTATCATGGTATTGATCATATCTCTACCAGAGACATATTCATCATTATCGCTGTCACTGAAATGTCCTGTGTTCGGTATCTGTATTTCCACTTGGTCACATCCAATTTTCGTTCGTCACTGTACCCATAGTGAGATCCATTACACAACAGTTTTAATTAGATTTCTGATATATGTTCCCAAATTGCATCTGGGGAATGCTTGTTACTGTTCTTTTGTTTTGCGATCTATTGCCTGGAAACGTAAGCCTTTAAGTATGTAATAACAGAGTATGATATAATTAAAATTTTATCTGTTGTTTTATAGGGCGTAAAACGTGGCATCTTATGTGGTTTGAATGTTTCTGATAAAAGAATTCTGAAGATAATACACGTAGCTAATGCGGATAAAGAAACATATGATTGAATGAAATTACATTGGGAGGTTCATAAGTTGTGACTTAATCAAATATTGAAGGGAAGTCATGTCATAGATTGAATAATTGGGGCTACAGGACGTGTATGAGAGTGATTAGAAATATATGCAGAATTTTTATTGTAAAACCTGTAGTGAAAGCAGTTTCAAAAACCTGGGTGAAGGTGATATTGAAATATGTTAAAGGTAAGGGTATGAGGGAAGGGACACCCAAGGGGGGGGGGAGATTGCCGAGCTGCAGCCCCCTCCAAACCACCCAAAACTGAAAATTAAAAAAAAAAACAGATTTTGTGGATATTACGGTATCAAAAGTTTTACGTGATTTCCCCTTCAGCCGAAATCAGCCACTGAAATCGGCTGATGACTAGTACATTATAATTTTGAAAAATAAATTAATAAATTAAAAAAGACAAAAAGATAGGACACTGTGACTGAGTCATGGAACATGTAGTTATATTCGTATGTATATACCTGCAGTTGCAGACAGTGTTATGTTGTACTTACAACGTGGTTGTTATAACATAATTTTTAAAATAAAACAAATTATGTATAGTCTCATGGTCAGCCCCCCAAGCAAAAATTCTGGGTGCCCTCCTGGTGTGAAGAGTCATTAGAAGGGTCTTGGGACACGGTACGTCCTGGTTCCGTGAAAGGGTAGAATTTGTAGAGTAGATGAAATGCGATTGTGTTCTGCAGCACGCTGCTCCCTGGAATGAATTAGCTGTGATAACAAATGGAGGAACTTTGAAGCTTGTCATGGTTATTTGAAACTTTTGCAGGTCCCGTAACTCGGCCCCGTCTGCCATGGGCTTGTAACTCACTCGACGGTCTAGTTACAAAGCACCATGGCTGAGTTCCCCACCCCCACCCCCCTCCCCCCCGCTGGTTATCTTCAGTATTCAAATAGGTCAATTTTTCGTCGTAACTTGGAAATGTCTGTGTAACTTAAACATTTAAAGGGTACAGTTCGTACATACGGAATTTTTAAATTCAGTTCTGTCCCCAGAAGACACACCACTTTACCATTATAAAGATAAAATTCAGATATGTAGGATTTTTTTCTGTCTGAGAAGCACGAGAAAAGCTTTTGTTTTAATGTTAATGAAAACAATTTAAGAGTGTTTTAATGACACGTACACAGTAGGCAAGCTCATACTGATGCTGGTACAGTACGAAGCTTGTATGGAGCCGAGACAGCGCGGTAGATATAGTGCCTAGGTTACAGGCTGGATGGCAGAGGACTTGTGCTTCGAATTCCGACAGGGACAAGGGTTTTTTTTTCATTTCCGAAACGTCTAGACTACCTCTGCGACCCACCCAGCTTCCTATTCAGTGGGCACCGGGATTTCTTTTCCAGAGGTCAGGCGGCCGAGGCGTGGAGGTCACCACTCCATGTAGCGCCGAGATTGAGAGTGACTGGACCTATACCTCTCCCTCATATGTCCTTCTGCCGTGCACCAGGGTAACTTTACCTTTACCTTTATAAAGCTGATACAAACATTTGCAGCAGCACTGATGATGACCTCAAGTAGATCGAAACATGTATGGCTAGAAACCTTGTGTTGACTTGTGCATCAGTAGGCGTACTTACCAAATATTACACTGGATTGGCCCTGGAGCCAATCTGGCCATGGCGTCGTGGGTGTTCCAGCTTTCATCGGAAATGGAACCCTGGTTGTCCATCCTGTAATTAGTTACTACATTAACTGACCTATAACTGCGAAAATTACTGTGTTACAACCATCGACATCTGTCGTCTTTCATTTCCTTTTAACGATTAGGGAGTTTTTACGTACCATTACTGCTCCCTTCCACTCTCGTTCTCTTTGTAGCGTCTAACGGTGTGACCCGTCGAGTTGCAAGTTCTTGCATCCCTCACAAATCAAGGCGGGACACCAGCAGGGCTGTGTACTACAGTGCTTATCAAAATTTATACATCTGCTAGCTTAAATTGTCCGCATATCTCATATCCATGGGTGTTTATTAAACTGTACTAAATTGTATGTGTGTGAGTGCTCACCGTCAGTGACTGGCGTCTATCCGGTTTTAAATAAGCCACAAGGTCTTTAGATTTATGTCATTAACAAACGCCTTTAGATATATTATTCATAATTATATTTGTAACGCTAGGATTGGTACAGTCATTAGAACAACCAACTTACGCGCTGGATAAAATACATTTGTAAGCTATATTAAAAATTCGTACACGTTTCAGCACCAAGGTGCCATCTTCAGGGGGGCGTTCGGTACAAAGGAATATAGGATCAACACAACAACTTATTCTTTAAAAACATGAAACATTAAAACTCCAAAACACAAAATGAACAACCATAAGTCACAATGCTGCAATGTTAAAAATTATTAAACGTGTTAAAAACAAGTCATTCCAGGTGTGGCAGCTGTTCAAAACCGTACGGACCATGCACACAAACATCTGCATCGATCTCATATACAGATTTCGTCCTGGTAGAGCGTATATTGTGGTTCGTGTGGAGTAGTGAGGTATACGTTCCCATTACACACGACGCAGAATATGTGCTCTAAAAGGTTGCTTTTGTGTTGATAGTTCATAAACTAAAAACATATTTCCCATGATCTACTTTAATATCATACTCACCGAACGTTGCGGCAGAGTGGCTGACCTTCGTACTTTATTTTCGAAAAGTCACGGGTTTATATCTTGGCTCCGAAACATGATATTTTCAAAGGTTCTTATGGCTTGCCTCATTCTTTCCAAACAAATGTGAGGGTAATTCAAAAAGTATAGGCAATTTGTGAATTAAGCGAGTACCACCACCGATAGTAGCCAACCGATTGTAGCCGGTTGTAACTCGATTCTGACAGGTTTCAACCTGCATTGCCCAGCACTCGATTGTCAGTCTGGCTGAAGCGGTGACTAGGCAAACTTGGACACTGCGCTTTCCGATTGTACCGTCATTGAACAACGGGCCGTGATAATATTTCTTTGGGAAGAAAGGTCAAACCTGCTGATATCAACCGAATAATGTTAGCCCAGTACGGTAATGTTAACTGCATGAGGCAGAGGTAAGTTTACGAATGGGTGGCAAGGTTTAAATCTGAAAGAACGAGTGTGACGAAGCTCGATCGGGGCACCTGTCAACGTTGCACTCTCAAGGCAACACCAATCGTGCTAACACTCTCATTCGAGAAGACCGACGGCTTACTGCGTCTGAAGTTGCTGATATGCTAGACGTCAGCTCTGGGTGTGCCTGTGTTACTGTTGTGTCCATTTCATCTTATTTGTGGTCAGTACAAGAAGTGCCTTTACTTTTTGAATTACCTGTATATTACCTTAATCATGGCATGGCCGCGTCCTTGTATATCGCTATTACTTAAATTTTTGCTGTCCATTCCACGCTATATACTGTGAGATTTGTAGTTTTGAGGAAGTTTTTAAATCATAAATAAAAAACGAAATAATATCAAAGAGTTTTTGGTACGTGCGAGATTTAGCATGTAGATAATAATTAGTTGCTTTTTTCCTAAATATTGCAAAATATATGTTCATTTCTGCTGTAAACCTATTCTCTGTCCATAGGCGGGGAATTCTAAATGCTTAGTGTGTGTGCAGCTGTCAGGTTGAGAAGTTGACGCGCAAATATTAGTGACATTTCATAAGAAGTTTACCAGCATTTCTGTCCTTTAGCGAATATTTTGTGTGGTATTGTGTACAAAAGCTGTTTTAAATAAGTCGTGATATAAGTGCGTTGTGAAAAGCCATGCGTAGTGTAATTAATTCACGCCAGTTCTCTTTTCGACTATTCATGTGGTGCTCTGTACGTTTCCCCATACTCCAAGAAGGCAGGCGATCCCTGAACTAGACTGAAGTCAGCGTCGTATCCAGCGATGGTGACCACAATGAAGCCCTGGTTTGTGTATGGTCCGTAGCCAAAAGCAAGTTCTCCACAGAGTGCGATCTAGTGTTTGCTCTTTCAAATTCCAGTATCTTCTATTATCCTTAAGGTCAATCAGTAGCTGCGTACGTCTTCTTCCTCGTCTTTCCGTTCCGCCTACCTTTTCTTCAGTAACATGTTTTACTAGGAAGTTACCTACGAAAGATTTGACGAATCCAGTTATTCTTCCTCCGTTGGTGTGTGTATGTGTGTTTGTTTGTGTGTGTTTGTGTGTCTGTGTGTGTTTGTGTGTGTGTGTTTGTGTGTCTGTGTGTGTGTTGGTGTGTCTGTGTGTGTGTGTGTTTGTGTGTGTGTGTTTGTGTGTGTGTGTGTTTGTGTGTGTGTTTGTGTGTGTGTGTGTGTGTGTGTGTGTGTGTGAGTGTGCGCATGGAGCACCAGAGAATTTGTGGAACACATGGCGACCATTCAGAAAATGTTTCTTACCTCGGAGTACGCTGAGTCAGATATTTGATCGTGACTGAAATGCTAAAGATGTAAGGAGTTTTTCCTACGATTCGACGTCCGTTGAGTGAAATACTGAAATTGGGTTAATTAAAGTAAAAAGACTGTACGGTGAATCAAACGAAGACGCTTCTGAATAGAATGGCCGTCGGAACTCGAGCGATATTGCGGTAGATAAGTGCAGAGGGCTCTGAAAGGGAGTAATCACGACATTCCAGATGTAGAACTGAATGACAGCCAGTGATCCTTCTAAGAAATTAACTTTCAAGAGGACTCCTGTCCTTTCTCTAAGTCTAATGAACACATTACTCACACCATTTGAGGCGGAACAGTTTTTCAGCTCCTTTCAAGTTTCTGCAGTGACTGCAGTCAGTATGCTTCCGTTGATATCTTGCAGGGCTTAGAGTAACTTTTTTTTGGGGTGAAGCGTCCCGCAGCAGACGCTACGGACGTACCGCATCCTTGAGGCTCACTGTGCAACACTGTGATGAAGACGACCAGTTTTTTTTTTCGTTTTTCCTTGTCCTGTAGCGCCCGTGGAATGAAATTCACAGGGAAAAACTGAAGTACTTGGAGAAAAACCTGTCCCATTGCCACTTTGCCCACCACGAATGCCACATGGACTGACACGAGATCGAACCTGGGCCTCCGCGGTGAGAACCCGGCGACTAACCGCCTGAGCCATGGTACTGACCGCAGTAACATGGTACTGCCCGCAGTAACGTGGTACTGCCCGCAGTAACATGGTACTGCCCGCAGTAACATGGTACTGCCCGCAGTAACATGTTACTCCCCACCGAAACATTGGTGCATGTCTGTAATGAGAAGGATTGATAATAAATAACAAGGCTAAGCGTTGACTGTGTGATGTTGTCTGCCGGTTAGCAGGGTTCGCCAGCTGGACGAGCCGTGGAGGGTTACGTCAGGAGGCAGCTGAGGCAACAGCCGTGCATTAATAAAATAAAACATCTGTTTTTTTCCTCCCCCCTTACCTGATGGATTATTATTCATGTTCAACTACAGTCGGTTAGTTTCAGTTGATTATGAGTCTGCTTTATTTAGAATACCGTTTAAAACGCCGCTTATGGTCAGCCTCGTGTGTGTGTAAATTACCTGAGCATTATTTTGTAGAGGAAACTTGCGCGAGGCGCACGAGTCACGTGTGCGAGCCGTATGCGGCTTGTCATCCGCGTTGTGTAACCCCTGCCGTATAGCCTGTCGCATCCCTGACGAACTTCCTCTCTCTGTGTCTGGCCTGTAGATTCATTAATCCGTCTACACATTTGTCTCATTATCTGCTTCTTTAATTTTATTTATTTGCGACTGATTTGTGAACGTGCCAAAATGATGGTTTTACATACTGGTGTCTGGGTGAACTTTATTCTCATTTGAATGTAATTGAAACTTTAAGGGGGGGGGAGGTATTAACTGAAAGAGATCCATTTGAGTGAGGAAAGATTAGGAAAAGATATCATTGGTGGAAACCAGAATCTCAGGTGATACCATGCTTGGCAACTGAGCTAGTACTGAGTCATTATTTTATCTGACAAATCTTGTTTTATTGCTGGCCGCTATTCCAGCTTGCCTAAAGTCAGGGGTTTACGCATTAGAACCCACATGTTATCCCGAAACGTCGGTAAACAGCTACCAACCTGCGGCATGTAACATCTCAGAAGAGCGAAGACCTCAAGCTTGGTCGATGCTTCCGGCCTGAACGTCCACTTTAAACGCCCCCACCGTGCCCCCCCCCCCCCCACTACACGCAACTAAACAGGGCAGACTCATTCGCACAGGGCTACGTGTTTGTCCGCGTAAGTGAATGGCGTGGACTCTGGACTCTGGTAGCAGCTGATAGCCGTAGGCGGGTCACTGAGTTAGCCACGTTCTGTATGGTAAATGAGCCCATGGTGTGTGACAAACGATATTTGTCAGATAAAATAATGGTCCTATATTTGGGCATCCATGGTATATTGAGTTCCTTGAGCCCGAAATTTGAAAGTTGTTAGTGTGCGTAAGCAACTCGTGCCAGAAAAGACGTATGGAAACGCGTAGAAATGGCTCCACACATTCTTAATTGGAGGGAGTGGAGATATAGCTTTGCATATTCCAAACTTCAGCATTAGAAGAACATGGTCAGTCTCACTCTGTGACCGCTTCGACCACTTTGCTGCCAGAGAAAGAACCCTGTGGTACATACATGCTCGATATGAGGGTAGGCGAGCACAGCGCCCTCTTGGTGGAGGCACTGTCATAAAGTTTGTGACTCTACTGGGGTTGAACCCCGGTCTTTCAGCTTGTAACCTAGTCACACCCACTGAACTTCTGTAACACATGTTACCACCGAAACCAAATATGTGCCCTCATCTCTGGTAATGTTAATTGTGTTCAAGTCGCGGTGAAATGAGACGGAACTGCGATTTGCAGGGCTTTATTCGTATATTAGAAAAGTTGCCTTCCCGTATTATAACAGAAAGGCATAAATCTCTTTGTAAAAGAATTATAGTTTGTCTCCTGCACTCTTCTTCCCTCTCTCTGTTCCTTGCTTTGTTTCACCCTGTAACCTATTTTACTGGCGTACCTGACCAAGCTTGCGGGCGAACGAGCAGAAACTAGCGTCTCTTGGGCAGTGATCCAAAGCCAGATACTGAAGGCAGCACATATACTAAATTGCAGAATGGCTTCTATCTCCCTGTCTTTACTCATTTCTCTTTCATTATTCCATTCACTGTCCTTTTTCTCTATTATCTGTCCTTCTCGTTCTTATTGTTTACACCGCTATTCGTACTCATTTCCTCTCGCTCCTTTACTTTATACGGTAGTGTGTCGAACGTAATGTGCCCTAACTACGTCCTTGCAGGTTCTCACCATCCACCCCCATTTCAACTAGTAGCTATCCTTTACTTGCCACGGTTTTCATGTACTTGGCCACATACGCACACACTCCACGTCTGCACACTGACTCTGAATGTTAGGTCCACTGACTGCGGGGTGGGTTACTGAGGAAACTTGTCGCCATTCCCGGTAGTGGCGAGAGATTTCTGTGTTATGGACAGCAGTATTGTTGAAACATTTTATTTTCTCGCGATCCAGAGTAAGGAAGACGTTTTGGACCGCGGGACAAACAATATCTTATCCTAGCTTTCATAGAAACACCAGAAAATGTAAAATTCTTACAGTTTTTGCTCGTAATTCAACGTTTACTGCACTTTGTGAATGTTAGTAGCAGTAATAATAATAATAATAATAATAATAAGCCGAAAAATAACGTTGCAATTTAATAGGCAACGTGTATGAAATGAACAATTTAACTGCAATTACATTTATATATTTAAGTAATGATATTTGCTGTACATTGTTGCGTCACCTTCTGATTTTATACTTCCTACCAAATCTTACTATTACCCTAGGTAGCTGTGTGAAGTGTTCAAGGTGAGTAACACAACACAGAATTCCTTTAAGAACAAATATATCAGTTTATTAAAACGTTGATAACAGTAAAGGAATAAAAGAACGGATAATTAAACCGAGTAACTTCGAATATTACGCGTATGCTGTGAAGGATGATTGCCCAGTCGTGTCACATGGATGACGCTCACTCCATGTTCCATAAGCGCACTGATAACTTGCGTGGTGCAGTAAGCACATAAGAAATTAAACGAAAGGCCAGACTTGCCTTACTGCTGCCGTACAGCACCTCGTCGTAAGCTCTTCTTACCGGAACGTAACTTTGAACTTAGTGGCGGATAGGAAATGTTGCTCGATGTTACTTGAAGAACTCAGCACGAAACGAAAGTAAGCTTCACTGCAACTGGAGAACGGAGGCAGGAAGGAGGTAGGGACGTGGGTTTTAGATTATACAAGAAACGGCATAGCACCTTGAGTTACAAGATGCATAGTAACTTTAAGATCCTTATCACGGGACAACATGAAAATAAAAAGTGACCTAGAAATAGATGGAGTTCGAATCCCAACAAGATTCAAATTATTCTCTTCTACAGAACCCCCAGACCGGCTCTGGAGACCTCCCCGCCCCCTATTCAGTGGGTTCCGGGGGTTGTTTAGGGGCGCTAAAAGAGGCGGGGCGTGACGTTGACTTCTCTCCACATTTAGAGCCATACTGTGCCCGCCTGTGTGCCTCAGTGACGTGGAGAGGGACAAATTTAGCTTTTCACCAACAAACAGCATTAAAATGTATTATTTACCTGATGCGACGGGTGTGACTGCCTGCACATCCGACAGCAACACACCTTGACAGAGCTACAGTGATATCGGCTGCACTGCCAGCAAGTCTGTTCCTCTCCTCCAGCAGCGGTGCACAACAGTGGCAGAAAGAGTTGGGTACGCTTACGTCTGAGTCTATATTATTGTTGCAGTTTCGTTATGAAAACTGCAGCGACAATATGAAAGTGCACTTCATGTTTAACTGTACAGAATAAGGGCCGATTCACACTATGCGTCGCGTTTCCTTTCCATCAAGGTTCCATCACCGTTCCGTCAGAATGCTCTGTCTTCACACTCTCTGTTGTGTTCAGTCACCTTCCGGAACAGCACATGATAGTTTCGCAGCCTTGCGTTTATTTTATTAGAACTCTGGTAATAATTAAATTGTGGTAAATTCAAAATTTGGAATAAAAACATAAAGAACTTACCTGACGTATTCAACTCTTCACCTATTTGTCCCCAGACTTGTTCCTTCCAGACACTCTCACTGTACGTCTTATTTCTCATGTCATACAATTCCTCGCATTTACGAATCAATTCTAATAATTTTTCATCCATCTTTAACACTTTAGAGACGAAGCGTGTCTGTTTCATATAAGGATTCAGAGCGTACCGCGCTGTAAACACTCTCCACTTAGGTTGTAAAAACCATTCAGTTGGTGATGTATAATGCAAAAGTTGCTGTTTGTTCTGAGATCCGTACAAAACACATAAACGCAGTGTGGGCACCACGTAGAATTTTTTTAATGTTAAACCTGGTTGTATGTAAAGTTACCGCTAGGCTTTAAAAGGTTAAGATAAGAACTGACAGCACTGTCGCAAGCAAACGCAGGAAGTGTAGTGGTGGAGACGAACGACTGTTCACACTATCGGAATCGAGCAGGTAGAGACAGGTCCGGATCCGTTCCGTCACGTCAGTCATTCTCGCTCAGTAACGGAGACGGGACGGAGGCCTTCGTGTCAGTATGAACAAGCTCTTTAAATGACACGTAAGAAAATTTTACTGAACGGTGACGTTCCGTGACGGAACGGAAACGTGATGCATAGTGTGAATCGGCCCTAAAGCTTAATTAACTGAAGCTATTTCAATATACGCGTTACTATCAGAGTTAACCTTACCGGAAAGCTGTGGCGTTTGAAATATTACTTTGAAGGTACTGATCACTTCTGGTGGGACTTGATGTTAGGCTGTGTACCTTACAAGAAATTAACGCTACGTCATCTTTGTACCTACATTAACCCTTTAAAGACGAAGCGTGTCTGTTTTATATAAGGACCTTGTGCGTACCGCGCTGTAAACACTCTCCACTTCAGTTATAAAAACCAGTCTCTTAATGTTTTGTAAGGCAAAAGTTGCTGTTTGTTCTGAGATCCGTACAAAACACATAAACGCAATGTCGGCACCACGTAGAATATTTTAATGCTAAACCTGGTGGTATGTAAAGTTACCGCTAGGCTTTAAAAGGTTAATGGAAGCGAAAACTGAACCTGTAACAGACTCCTGTGCTCAGAAATTATAATTAACGTCACGCAGTGTATATAGAAGAACATTCTTACCAACGGATCATCATCTTAACATTTCCTATTATCCATGCGAAAAGGGACGGGCTAGTGAGAATCGTATTTATGTGTAAACGTTTAAATTTATGTTCTTTGGTTAGATATATTATGACTCGTTTGTTAAAGCTGTGAGAGCGATCCACGTTAATAAACTGTAGGAATATCCTCGCATTCCAGCATGTTCTACGCGACAACCTTCCCATTACAGAATGTAATTACGAGGCCACCTAAATTTAAACTCTCAGTGCTGTGAAACAGAATTTTTACACACTTTTTTCTCACGACCAGAATAGAATGTTATCGGTCGGTACGCTAATAAATCCATCCCAGTGGCCGCGCGGTCTAAAGCGTAGGTCTGCGGCCAAGCGCTTGTTGGGATCGTGGGTTCGAATCCCACTGGGGGAATGGACGTTTGTATCTTGTACAGTGTTTGTGTTGTCAGGTAGAGGTCTCTGCGACGGGCCGATCCCTCGTCCAGAGGAGTCATACCGACTGTGGTGTGTGTCTGAATGTGATCAAGTGAAAATAAAAACCCTCGACACCTGCTGTGAACAAGTCGGTAGAAGAGGGAAGGACTACGAAACGAAACGCTAATAAATGATTTCTAATCCGAGCTTTGCTCAAAGATGACATGTGTAAAGTGGATACACTTAACACGTTTGAGCCTATTTAACTACGGACGTCTATAATTCGAGGCTGCTTACTTTGTGGACATAAGTAGCAATAATAATAATAATAAGCCGAAGAAAAATGCTTTTATTTTTTAACCCTTTAAAGACGAAGCGTATCTGTTTTATGTAAGGAATCAGTGCGTACCGCGCTGTAAACACTCTCCACTTCGGTTATATAAAGCCAATCTCTTAATGTTTTATAAGGCAAAAGTTGCTGTTTGTTCTGAGATCCGTACAAAACACATAAACGCAATGTGGGCACCACGTAAAATTTTTTAATGTTAAACCTGGTGGTACGTAAAGTTACCGCTAGGCTTTAAAAGGTTAATAGGACAATGTAGAAGTGAGCAACTTAACTGCAGTTACACTCATATGAAAAGAGAAAGTAACCAACAAATAGTATTACTGTCTATTAAGTATTTAATGCGGCTGGTGTGAATGCTTGTTGCACGCGTATTGACGGCAGTGCTAAGCCTCTTCGTCACCTTTGTTTTCACATATTACACTGTCGAAAATACAAGCTGACACACGTAGAACTGATGGCACATCGATCTGTGTCGCCTCCATACGAAACCCAATTATTTATTGCTGTGTTTACAAGACCCCCGCCTCTTGTTCCTATCTTGAGCCAGATGAATCCAATTCACGCATCCACGCCGCCATTTGTTTAACATGCTATTTAATAATCATCCCACCTGCGCCTAGAGATTCGAGTATTTTTTTCAGCAGGATTTCTGACCCAAATTTTTGTATGTGTTTATGATCTCCAGGCTGAGCAGTCCGGGGATCGAATTCCGGTGGGGTGAGATTTTCCGTGCGCCAATTTTGTCTAATTGAGATATGACCATTATGCATCATGATATAAAAAATTGTGCAAGTACTGTAACGGAATTAATTTGGGGAGACTGAAGAAAGCCATGAAGCGTGTGAACCCATGGCGTTGGGCTTCGAACTGAGTACCGTGCCAATAAAAGTGAGTCAGTGCGTCGCTGACGAGAAGATATTGATAGTTGCTTGTAGTGTGTTTAGTATATTCCGTTCTCCTGTGTGTGTGTGTGTGTGTGTGTCTGTGTGTGTGTATGTCTGTGTGTCTGTGTGTGTGTATGTCTGTGTGTCTGTGTGTGTGTATGTCTGTGTGTATGTGTGGGTGTTTGTCTGTGTGTGTTTGTGTGTGTATGTCTGTGTATGTGTGTGTGTCTGTGTGTGTCTTTATGTGTGTGTGTCTATGTATGTGTGTGTCTGTGTGTGTGTGTCCGTGTGTGTGTGTCTGTGTGTGTGTCCGTGTGTGTGTGTCTGTGTGTGTGTATGTCTGTGTGTGTATGTGTGTGTATGTCTGTGTGTGTGTCTGTATGTGTGTGTGTGTCTGTGTGTGTCTGTGTGTGTCTGTGTGTGTCTGTATGTGTGTGTCTGTGTGTGTCTGTGTGTGTGTGTGTGACTGTGTGTGTGTCTGTATGTGTGTGTGTGTCTGTGTGTGTGTCTGTATGTGTGTCTGTATGTGTGTGTGTGTGTGTGTGTGTGTGTGTGTGTGTGTAACAGAGTTCCTACAAATTTTCTCGTATTTTAGATGTTTAATCCCCAGGTACCGATCGAAGTGGCCGCTCGGTCTAAGGCGTGGGCCTGCGGCCACTCGCTTGCTGGGATTGCGGGTTCAAATCACACGGGGGGGCATGGATGTCTGTCTTTTTTTAGTGCTGTGTATTATGTAGGTCTCTGTGTCGGGCCGATCACTCGTCCAGAGGAGTCCTACCGCCTGTGGTGTGTGTGAGTGTGACCATGAAGACGTGATAATGAAGAGGCCCTGTCCCACTAGGGGATGTTGCCCCTAGTGTATCTTTTTCCGCAAGACCAGTTTCACGTTACTCCTCTGCACGCCACCAGCTGGTTTATACTATCAGTTGACTCCATCACGATGAACCTAAAATAAAATGACAAATTTGACTTGCACTGCCATAAATATAGACGCCATATCTCTTGATGTGTTGTGTGTGACATATCCTTTTGTGCGAAAGTAGAACGTACGTGATCAGTGTGTTCGTGTGTACAGTGTTTTGTGTTAGAGCGATAGTAAGTAACTCATCTATAAACTGTCATCTTGTTTTGGCTTGCGTTGTTTTCCTTGTTTGGTTATCGTGTCCCGTTTATCAGCACAGTGATGACGCATTTGTACTGAACCGTCTGTTCGAGTAGACCCTTGTTTCCCGTACCTTTTTCTTTTTTCCCCATGTAGTACACCCAAATTAATATTTCACAAACTGAGGAACTCGCGCCTATGTAAAAAGCTTATAGAGCAAAGAAGTTAATGGAAGGGAGTTCAGTTCAAATAACTCCTGAATTATTTTCAATAAAATTAATTTGTGTATTGCTTATATATATATATATATATATATATACGTACATACACTTACAGATATATCAGCTTATGCTGCAAGAAAAAATTGATGCATTTTTCCTTTCTTGTGTTATGTAATATTTTTAATATCAAATTTCAAGTCACTGATATCGCTCAAATATTGCCAATTGGCGGCCAATGTTCCTGAGATATTTGTAAAGACATTATTGAAGGAAAGACAGAAGGGACAAGAAGGAGAGCAAGAAGGCGTGAGAAGCTACTATAAGACCTTAAGGAAAAGGCAGGACATTATTATTATTATTATTATTATTATTATTATTATTATCCGAATTTCTCACTTCTCAGCTTTAGCTGGGAAATATCCACCTATCCTGCGATGTATCATCAACAGGATTAGGCTCGATGGTCGTACGTGTAATTATGAAATTTCTTACAGTTGAACATGTGCCAAGTATTACCACTGTTTGCATCTGTATATATGTGTTTGGGTGCAGGTTAAATCTCTTTAAACTTTGTGACAGTGACTTTGGAATTATTCCCGTAGCTGAAATTACTATCGGGACCGCTTGTACTGCGTCCTGCTTCCACATAACACATATTTCGTTCGCCAGTTCTTGGTATTTCTTTTGTTTTTCGTTTATTGTTTTGGCGAGATTGTGTGTATTTGGAATAGCTATGTCTATTAGGAAGGTATTTTTTGTTTTCTTGTTTGTGAGAGTTATGTCAGGTCGGTTGGAAGGTATCGTTTTGTCCGTAATAATGCTGCGATTATTATTATTATTATTATTATTATTATTATTATTATTGTTATTATTATTATTAAGGTGGTAAAACCTACTGCCTTAACCTGAACACCCGAGCCAATGGGCATTGCTGAGGTCCCGGGCACACGTACCATCCCGACTTGCCAAGCCGTCAGCATTCTACCTGTCACCGATGTCTCTGTCTCCACATGCCTAATTCGAACCCATGATCCCGGTGTTCGAGGGGAAACCCCGTACTTGCTATAGACAAGGCGACAGTATAAATGACAAGTGCTGCGTTTAATTAATGCACACTACTGAAATGAGTACACGGTCATGGCAACAGCACCGCCGTTAAGTTTACTCTAAGGTTATAATTTACTGAACGTACAACTCCTGCGATTTACAAGCTGCAGTTTAACGCGTGTGTTGTTGATCTGAAAATCATATTGATGCTTCCGAAATAATTAAACGTTTTATCGTCATAAGCAATCCATCCAGTCACTCCACTTTATGTTTTTTATATTTATTTATGTAATGTATTCAATGAATGTAAGTAGGTAATTGTTCGTATCAATTTACCAACAATAATTAATGGATATGCGTTAAAAAAGGTACGTTAACTCATATGTAGTTAGCCTACCTGAAAATGTTTAGTCATTATGAGGAATTCCGCCCATAAAAACAGTTTGCGTCAGTAATTAAATAATTCTGTTGTCGATTTATGTCGAAACACGTGTGTCATCTCGTGCTGCAAATGGGCCACTAATTTAGTCGCAGTCATCATTAGTCACACTCAGTCTAACTGGTTGTCTATCTTGATAAGATCTCAAAGATATGTATGTATGTATGTATTATGTATATATGTACGTAGGTGTATGTGTGTAAGTACGTACGTATGTATGTATTTATTTATTTATTTATTTATTTATTTATTTATTGATATGTATGTATTTCTTTATTTATTTATATGTATGCGTGTGCGGGCAATCAAGGCGGCAGGGTCCAAGGGGCGAGAAATGGGCGGAATAATGAAATTCGAAGGAAAAAATGGATTTTATAAGTTCAATGTAATTTAAATTATTGAGCCAACGAAAGCAGATTCAGTAAATAATTGTGCTTTCTTAAAAGTTCGTAATTTCTCCAAGGGGTGACCATTATGATTACTCGCCATGGACGCCAGAAAACCTAGATGCGCCACTGCTGGTACGTGAACGTAATTGTCTAACTTATCGTTCGAGTGGCGCGTATGTGGGACTTATTACCCTTTGAAGATGATGAAACATTCAAACGGCGCTGTAGTGCCTGCAATTCCCACAACACGCATAACACATGTGTAAGGAAAGTTGTCGATAGAACGCGGCGAACCGAAATATATGGTCTTGGCATTGCTCCATGTGACAGCTAGAAAAGAAATAACAGAGTGAATACGGAAGGAGGAAGGCAGGACCCATTGGATGGGGAAACAGCCATTCGTATAGCGTCTTTCATTGCAAGACAACCCAGAGCAATTGCATACTAACTCACTTTCAAATTCAAATTTGTCGGTGAATTTCGTTTGCATCTTTGGATGTAATACCGGGTTTTCCTACAGCACGTCCATTATTTTTCGTACTAACGGCGAAAATTTGTCTAAAATAATTAATATTTTGTGTCAGGTGTTAATCTCTTCTAAGTTTATATTTATTTATTTACATTTCCTGTAGATCTTGCATCCTTTTTATGGCTCCTCTTTCCCACCTGCCCTTTAGTCTCTATAACGATTTGCCTAAATTTTGTAATTGTGTGATCTTATTGCAGATAATTATTCTGTATGCTATTTCCTTCATTTACGTATAGCCATTTATTTTCTAACAAGACTGGCCATGTACGTATAACGTAATATAGGGGCGCGCTCGCGTAACCACTGTTGTCGTGAAAATGCAGTAAGTATTACATATTCTGAGTGTGTGTCTGTAGCCTTCCTTATCCAACATACCATGCGCATGCGCCGTATTATTTTGCCATCTGTGGCCTGCCTGGCTGTGCCATATTTTTCTGCGTTATCTAATAAACGGCATGATTTTCAGAAAAATGTTATTGAACATAAAATGTTTGTTTTGAGTTTCTCTGCAGCTTTTGTCTGAAAAGTTTCTCATTTTAAGAAGAATTCAGCGAGGTACTATCATAAATATATACAGGTCTTCATGTAAAGTGGCCGTTATTCTTCTCAGACTTTAACGAATCTTGAATTTTCTCGACAGATTTTCGAAAAAGACTCAAATATAAAATTTGATGAAAATGCGTCCAGTGGGAGCCGAGTTGTTCCATGTGGACGGACGGACGGACGGATATGATGAAGTTATTAGTCGCTTTTCGCAATTTTGCGAACGCGGCTAAAATTATACTTGTGGATCGTCGTCCTTATTCTGCACCTGTGTTTTTACCTCTTAGTTTCTATATTTCCAGGCTAAACCACACTAGCTGAATTCTTTCATTCAAATTACACTGATATATATATATATATATATATATATATATATATATATGTATATATCTGTCTCCATTTTTTTCGTATTCTAGTATGAGACTAAAGATTTTTTCTTTCATTTTCTCTGATTGTCTCTGAATATCGTTACGCCTAGTTTTAGTCACTTGACACGCATTTTTCAAATCCCTTCCTTCTCTGTCTAACCAAATGTATTCCAGTCCAGTCTCTTCACTTAGGTTTGTTACCGCCTACCAGATTTCGGGTTTCCTACCTGTCTGCAGTTAGAGTAGTCTAACAATTCATCTTTTTCCATTAACAAATCTTAATACCACTATTTTACTATAGTACAAAGCATCGTGTCTTTCGTGCTTTCTGTGCAAAGTTTCCATTCCGACGCTTCGTTGCGATTGCGTAGGTATACGCGATCCTAGCAGAGCAATGGAGAACAAGGAGGTGCGGGCAGAAATCATGAAACTTTTATGGGGTGACAGCCACGTCAGATGTTTCAAGTCAACAGACGTTTCAGAGGCTGCCGCTGTCTCCACATCACGTCAGAAACCTGATAGTAGAGACAAATTCGGTTTCTGAAACGTCTCTTGATTTCAGCCACCAGACTTGGCCGTCACCCCGATAATATCTTATGAGAGTCATCTTCGTGAAGGATTCAAGACAGAAATTCTTTTTATATGTCTACATATCTTTTAGTAGTAATATTATTTAATTCTTTTTATTAATAAATAATTGCATAAATACACATTCTTCACAGGTTAAATTTGACGGGTCTGATCTTAAAAATTTACGTCGTCTCCATGTTTTTAATTACTGACTCATAAACAACACTTCATACGGAGTGTGTAGTTATGTTTGTTTTCTGCCTTTGCACAAAATTCCAGTTGCCTAGCCTCAGAAGTTCATTAGTGACTTTCATCCTATCCAAAGCTGAGAAAAGTTTTGCACCGTCTTTATGATTACATTCTAAAATATTAACTTAGCAAACGTTGCTTATTTTCCCGTGATATATATTATTATATACATTATTGTTATATATTACGGATTTCAGGAACCTAAAGTAAAATGGCCGTAGTGCCGCTACCACTTACACATTCGCGCGTCCTTCTTCTTATTACTCGTTGTAAGGAATTCGAGATGCGGGCGGGGTGTCCCATAAGCGTGTAACGTTCTTACAAACTTTCCTGAAAATGGGTCACACCCTGTATTTCAACGCGTATATGACGTAAACACATATACACATACATTCTGACGATTTTTTAAGCGTCAGGTTTTCCATTGTAAAGTAGGAATATAAGATAAACACATGAACCAAAGTCCATCCTTGGCAGGATTGAAACCCGTGATCTGTGTCTGCGGAAGGCCGTAAATCCTGTTGAATATTTCCCTCTTGTTATAGTACTTCGAAGCTTGCATAATTCAAAGTGAGACCGGAATGAGTAAACTTGAAGAAACTTTGCACTTTGCACTCCGCGACTTAGCCGTCTCGGAAGTTTGCTTTTGTGCTTCGAACAGCCATGAAACTGACCATTCCTCTCTTCCGAACAGAAGGTAAACAAACCGGTGACCTAAACGTAATAGCGTGGGAATGCTCTGTTCTTATCACCATGGAAGTAAAGTAATGGTAGTAACAAAGTTACATTATGTACACTGAATTTCAACACGACGTCGCTGGTAATATCAAAACATGATATTCAGCTTTATTCTGGTCTTCCTGAAATCGGTTCACTTCCTTAGTAACCGCTTCGTAGATTCATGTAATGCCCCCAGGCAACTAGTTCCAGGTAAGTCTCCTTTACCTTCCAACTGACAGAACCGACTAAGAGTCCCTACAAAAAAATGTATTTTTCATTTTAACAACCGAGCTACTCTTCGAGTCCATCTTAACCTTCCAGTTTCTTTATGCTAACGATCTCCAGCTAACTACTGTCAACTACAGGAGTCTTAGTTTTGGAATCTCATCAATTCCGCATTTACTTCTGTTTCTTGGATTTACATATTTTCCTTTCCCGTTTGTTTAAAAAAGCACATTTTTTCGTATTTTGTCCAAGCAAGAAATCAAATTTGAAAGCGGTGAAGTAACTCGTAAATACCCCGTGCTTTAAAATTCATTTCAGTGACTTAAAGTCCAGTACGTTTCCTGTCCGTGCGAGATTTCAGATTCTCAGAGCGTTGTTGCTGAAGATTCATATGTTCTTAAATGTCACACGATACTAATTGATAAAGAGTTATGGGCGTTTCGGAGGATTGTAGTGTCTTTATCTTCAGGGTCAAGCAGTAAATGAAGATAAATGCACTACGATCCTTCGAAACATCCGTAATTGTTGCTTGGATCTGTACCTCCACTCCCCCATACGCCTGTATGGCGTGCACAGGGACAGCTTTAGTTAACATGAGTCGTGAGCGCGTGAAGACCGCGCCACTTCGCTGATCGAGCGCAAACCTCGGGTCATGGCTGAGATAAATTCAGTGCACAAACAGGGGGATCCCCTCACCTCTGCTTGCTTATATCGAGCAGATCTGATGGCTCCGCGTTTGTGTACCTCTCTTTGACTGCCATCGGCAGAAAGGGACACCAAAAGAAACGTCTTCAACAGTGGTAATGAGGCTTTGAGCCTTTGGTGACTATGTTTGAATAACTCGTACGATCTGCAATTTTCTACTTCAAATGGAAGTTCTCTTTTTCCTGGATATAGAATACCGTAAGATACATAGAACAAACTTAGGTGTATAGAATAGGCGTGTGATGGATAGTGTGCAGGTACAATCGCTGCTTGGTAGAATACCTCAGGCTTTGAATCACGTGCCGTCAAAATACACGAAGAATTCTTGCTAGCAAGTGTTCTGAACAGATGCTGCTGTTACATGTTATTGCTTAGACTGCATATGAGAATAAATTTACCGTTGTGTGTCGTTAATAGAATTTGCTTTGAAACCAGATGACCAAGCAAGCCTGGATCCAATCCTTTTCCACTTGAATTACACAGTATTGTAATTCCGTGCCGTTTTCATAAAATTTTAAATTTGGACTGAAAGTTATTCAGTGTGAACACAGAGCATCTTAATTTGTACACTTGTGCCCATTGTACGTATTGTCTCAGTTATTACGTTTCTGGGTGTGTTCTAGCAATATGTAATGGTGATACGCTTGTTGCCTATGCTTGCGGTGTATCATTTCCTCTCTGCTAGTTCTTGCTTTCTACGTGGTGCAGAAATCTAGTCTAGGGCTACTATATGAACAGGGGTCTCAAGCTCAAATCGAACGCGGGCCAGTTCAGTAATTAAGAAACTTCATGGTGGCTGCACATCGTTTTAAGCAGTAGAATGTTAACACAATATTAAGAATGCCGTGTTTTTCTATTATTATTCATTATCACTTTACGCGCGATATTTACAATTATATACCTGAAACAAAACATGTTTCTAGGGTATATAGTGTTGCAGCTATTCTGTAGTTACAATTCATGGCACATATAATGTGTTCTTTTAATATTTTGTACTTTTACGTTAATACTTTCCGCAGTATGTGTGCAGTGACCAATATGGCCGTTTTCTGTAATTATTATTATTATTATTATTATTATTATTATTATATTATCAACATGATGTTCACTTAGCAACTGGCCCTGCATTACTAAGCCTGCATTCCAATAAATTAAATTTAATAGAACAGTTCTATCAATATATTCAGAAACAAATTTTCTGTCTTAACAAATTTTTACTTTAACATTTATAATATTATTAATTCTCTTTTTAGATGTTATTTCTTATTATCGCTTTTTTATGTGTTTTCGTTGGCAGTTTGTTTTTTGTGTATTTCTGTTATGTTTCTGTGCTGTCTCCGTCTCTTCAGTTTTTTCCCCCCCTAAAGGGGCTCGGCCCAGTCACATTAACGAACGAAACACGAGAGATTAAACCCAAGAATATGGGTTTGTATGTGCTTACGTACGCAGTGTCCTCACCAGTTTGCGAGAATGACACGAAAGTATTACTAATAAATGAACGTCGAAAGAAAGGGAAAAAAAACAAGGCCAGTTACGGTTGGAACACGCGAACCTTAGCACAGCCCATACGAATTCAGACAAGAAGGCGATTTACTTTGGGCCCCGTCCTCCCACCCAACTAGCCTCATGTAGCCCCTGTAGCTCATGCCTTAATGATCTGGGCTACTGACCCGCATACCATGTTGCTGTCACACTGCGTACATACAGTCATCTTACTCATTTGTGTTTCCCAGTGTAAACGGGAATTGCCATAAGACAGATAATTATGTACACGTACGTATAACCTTGAGGTTCATTACTGTGACTTGCTGTAACGAACTGAAATACCCAATCACGTTGAAAGTTAAATTTCTCTAGTAACAAACCGTGCTGAAACGCGGCAAGCACAACAATAGCCGCACTGACAGCTGTTATGTGGCGGTCAGCACACTGAATGGTAGGCAAAAGGCGAAGATTGTTATCACGGCACTTTACAGCACAGCGGGTTTAAATTCACACGGGCTTGCCAATTGTTGTCTGTCATAGGAATATATCAGCTGGAACCAACCAAACTTGTTAGGCTGCGGGGGTATTTCTTCAGTTTATTAATTGGTTCGCAATAACAAAATAACAAACACCTGAAGATGGCCGAATCGAGGCCGAAACATGTAGTTTGTATTTTATCTAATTAAGTATCTAAATATATATATATATTAAACGAAGTTGTACTGTACAGTTGTTTTAATTTCTGTTACATTACTGTTACGCACAACGGGATGGCAAATATTAAAATTTACATATAACACTAACATATATATGAATATTAGAGTGCATTTTGGTTGGTGTAATAAATGGACTGTGTTGAGTGATGCTGGAACTGGGCTTGTGTGTCCATGTTTAGTTTTCACACACTGCAGTGTATGGCCGCAGTGTAGAGACCGATAATATATCCGTCTACAATGTGGCAAAGAAAAATGTCTTTAAGTGTGGTTCAGTTTTTGTAGTGCACGTATAGTACGCACAGATGCAAACGGCACGTTACTCCAGGTTGTCATTTTAGGCGCGCGTTCGCAAAATTGCAGAAAGCGGCTCTTAGCTTCGTCATATCCGTTTGTATGTCCGTCCGGTTGGAGCAACTTCGCTTCCACTGGACGGCTTCATGACATTTGGTCGAGTATTTTTGGAAAATCTGCGGAGAAGATTTAAGGTTCATTAAAATCTGACAAGAATAACGGGTAGTTTACATTAAGACCTATGTACTGTACATTTATGACATCTCGCACATGTCTTCTTAGAATGAGAAATGTTTCAGACAAAATTTTTAGAGAAAATCAAAACACAAACTTAATGTTCAGTAACTTCTTTCCTCAAATCGTTCCGTGTATGAGGCATGTGCAAAAATGTGGTAGAATCAGACAGTCTACGTGGGGCAAAATAATACGGCGCATGCGCTTTGCATTTGGATAACTAAGGCTACAGACACACTCAGAATATGTAATACTTAGTGCCTCAGTCGGTTAGCCGCCGGCCTCCCACCGCGGAGGCTCGGGTTCGATCCCGGCTCAGTCCATGTGGCATTTGTGGTGGACAAAGTGGCACTGGGACAGGTTTTTCTCCGAGTTCTTCGGTTTTCCCTTGTCAATTTCATTCCACCGGTGCTCCGTTACTAGGAAAAGGACAAAAAATAATCATCATCGTCATCTTCATCATAGGGTTGCACAATAAGCCTCATGGCTGCAGTGCGTCCGTAGCGTCTGCTGCGGGGCCCTTCACCACCACTAGTGCCTTTCCACGGCAACAATGGTTACGCGAACGTGCCTGTGTTACGTTATACTTAGACTGGCTGTCTTGTTATGTGTAACTACCTGCAGTAAACACCATCCGGCAGTTCCATAGTTTCGCAGTGCTATTACTTGCGGGCATCATTTTTAAGTTCATTCATGTATTTACATCGTGCCACGACAAGTCATGTTAATGAAAATTTTGCACGACGAAAGAAAGCGAGGTAAGGAGTAACTGAAAACTTATGACGTTTGGAACTTTTTGTGTTGACTACATGTCAAGTTTTACACGGTTCTCTGAACCGTTGAGCAATAATAAAAAACGTTTTCATTTGCAGCGTATCTTCTTTTATTGTAAAACAAAATTGTCTTCCAAATGCACGTTCCACTGAAATGTAATGCACAGGATTCTAGGTGCAGAAAGACAAAGGGAAGAATAGTTCTTAAAGTAAAGTTATGTGCTTCTTTATCAAAGATGTAAGAATGTTTTATGTGAAAGAATTTGAATGTAAACTATTTCTTTCCTTTAATGTAATAAAAAAATATAAATTACTTTTCTAGGGTTTTCTTCTCTGTTGGTATATTCTACAAAGCTTCTTGTCGTAGAAGGAATATGCAGGAATGTAGCTACAGGAAACAGTAAGCCTAGAGATAAGGATCGAAGAAATAACAGATCAGTAGGCCCCTTGAATGTCAGGATTTTTAATTGCTTCGTATGATTATTGTTCCTGTTTTTAAACACTAAAGTATTATTTAGCCGTTTAGAGCCTGGTGGTTCCTGTAAGTACCACCTCCTTTAACACAAGGACGCTGTATTTCTTCCACACAGCATATTTGGGCGTCTGCCACGATTCACACAGTCATCAGCTGTTGTTGCTGTAAGCAGAATTAACCGGTTGATATTTGTGATCGAGGTACAGTTTGTTTACTGTGATGAAGGAAATAAATTTTTATTTATTATGTAGCCGAAACGAATGCTCCAGCAGTTTAAACACAGGAGAAACAGAAACGAAATAACATATTTGGATGTTTACAAAATAATTTTTCTCTTATGTTGTAATATTTTTTCTCTATTTTGCAATTTCGGTATGTATTTTCCTGTAACATATGATTTTTTATGAATTCTGCATGGGATATCAGAGAGGGTTTTGTTATTCTCAAACAATCAAAAACTGTCATTTATTTTGCAGTGATAGACGAAGACACGCAATACTTTTGCAAAAAGTAAACGTATGCCATTCATTCTCGTATTTTGATAATGTAAAATATTCAATTATATGGCCTATGCATGACATTATTTCACTGAAATTTAATTAAAAATTGTTTCCCTGACATTCAATTTTGTGCATGCCCTGAACAATAATGGCACAGTGTCAAGCCACGTGTCTACTCTAATTTTATAATTTTAATTGTTATTATAGTCCACATGAATTGTAATGGGCGAGAAAACTCCAAATCGATTTTCGTTTCCAAATTCGAACTTCTGAGCCTCCAAATATCAATATGTAATTAGTCAAATAAACGTACATTACATCCAATTTGTCTTTAAGGTGTTGCTACTGGTCGTCGTGTTCGGATCTTTGTCATTTATGCTTCGTTTTCGAGAGGTCCTGGGTTCAAATTCAGTTTGGAAATTATCCGGAGTGAGGGCTTCCCTCCAAAAAAGTTCCGGCATAGTACATCAAACTGGGCGCAGACCGCTACCTTTCGCATCCTCTCCAGTTCATTTTTCAGCTCTATACCGGATCTCTAGCAATTCACTTCTGGGTTTTGGATTATATAATCGTAAGAATTATGCCCGTTGGAAGAAACATAGGCATGAAGGTTAATTCAAAGAGTTTAAGCCGCCCATTTTCTGCGTACTGTCTTTTCGTGGCGTACACCTTATCTAGCCGATACGGGACTTCAACCCCTGTACACCTTATCACCTTGTGAACTTACTGCTTAGAAAACTGCGCCGATACAATGTTTCAGTTCATCTGCTCACTGCGCGCATTCACAAAAGTTTGACGCAACCCCAAAAGAAAAGTCGTGGGGTATAAAGCCTCGTGATCTTGGAGGCCAAGTGTTTAAACCTCACCTTCCCTTACAGTGCCCAAGAACGCTGTGATTGGGTAGTTCTCAATCAATACATCTGCTATTGTGCGATGCCCTGTTTCCGGATAATTTTCAATTTTTGCCTGCTTAGAGAAAAGTGATGTTTTGCAGTATATCAAAGTAGAAAGGAAGACGTGGGCATATGTCTGTGCTCCGATTTTAATGCAGTCGTGCGACCTCAGTGTTCAAGCCTTCGAAAACCAATAGGTGCCTTAGACCGCGACGTCATTCATAAAGCAGATATACAGTAGGCTTACGTAAATTGATACAAACAGCCATTTAACCTTTTAAAGGCTAGCGGTAACTTCACGTACCACCAGGATTAACATTAAAAAATTCTACGTGGTGCCCACATCCCGTTTATGTGTTTTGTACGGATCTCAGAACAAACAGCAACTTTTGCCTTATAAAACATTAAGATATTGGTTTTTATAACCGAAGTGGAGAGTGTTTACAGCGCGGTACGCACTGAGTCCTTATATAAAACATACGCTTCGTCTTTAAAGGGTTAAATTTGCATTGAGTTAGTGCAGGAAAGAACAGAAGTGCATGTAACGTACGTTTGATTTGTTGGAAGAACTTATTAGATTGATCTCCCAGTAAGAAGAGCTGCGTGTGTGTGTGTGTGTGTGTGTGTGTGTGTGTGTGTGTGTGTGTGTGTGTGTGTGTGTGTGTGTTGTTTGGGACATACTAGACGAAGGTATCACTCCGCGTACTTGTGCTTTCCCCTGTCATTGTCACTCCACCAATGCTCCATACTCATTCATCTATCACCGACGCTGTGTAACTTTAATAATTTACAGCGTCGTTACATAAAACATATAATTTGGTAGGCAAATCGTTTTCAGTAATGGGAATCCAGTAGACGACACGCCCCTTAATGCAGGATGTTTTGTTAGCAACAGTTTTGTCCTGTTGCTGCCTGCCAATTACGCTATTGTTCATCCAGACACAGAACATGTGCCATAAATGGACACCTCTGATTTACGTTAATGTATAATGTACAGATATTGCTTGTTACAGGAATATACATTCCAAGCGGTGTGAACGCTTCTGGACCACTCTAATACTTTAGATTCAGGTTTGAATCCCAGTCGGGGAATGAATGTATTCAGATTTGAAGCGCTAAGGGGGTAGATAATAAGAGTATGATTAACCCTTAGAGAGGAAGCGTATCTGTTTTACATAAGGACTCAGTGCGTACCGCGCTGTAAACACTCTCCACTTCGGTTATAAAAACCAGTCTCTTAATGTTTTATAAGGCAAAAGTTGCTGTTTGTTCTGAGATCCGTACAAAACACATAAACGCAATGTGGGCACCACGTAGAATTTTTTAGTGTTAAACCTGGTGGTATGTAAAGTTACCGCTAGGCTTTAAAAGGTTAGCTGGGGTGTGTTACCGCTTCGGAGGACGCTGCTGCTACTAAGTTCAGGGTATAAGAATTTCTTCAACCTTGAAAATGGAATTACATACTTTTTTATTTATATTAAGGCACCCGCGCAGCAACAAAGTTACTGACTGTTACATTAAGGCTGTGGCCTTGACAGCATTGTTGCGGGTACCGTACCTCTGGTCTAAGCATGAAGGCGAAACATCAAAAACATAAGGATCTATCACTTTCCGCTGGTCGCCATTTGTTAAGTGTTTGGTTTATAACAAGACAACAGTCAAATTTATGCACAGCTTTAAACAGACAGAACACAACAGAAAGCTGACCTCGCGTGTTAGAAATAACTCGTTGTCACAAAACGCGATTGCACTCGAGTTTCACGTGTCTTTGTATGTAATACTGTAGTTTCTGGTCTCTTAACATCTGACGGTCTGACTCATCCCTACGAAAACCACTGCCAAGGTCAAAGTGGCATTCCTTAGTAACCAGCAGTACCTGTAATGTATGAATTATCGAAAGTCTTGTCCAAATTTATGCTATCGCCCTGCCATCTATGGAATCTATGACAGAAGTACTTTTGCATATATATGGAGACAGCAGACAAATGGCATCGTAAATGCAATCCCCTTTTTCATTTTCGTCTCAAGGAGTGCATATTCGCCCATTCTTGGTTCATACTGATTTTAGGGCGGGGCGTCACCATCCAGTCTACTAGAAATTCTCAGAGCTTGCTGCATAGTTGCATCGGAATAGAGCTATCCACTAAAACAAATCTTGTTTGGGAGGAACGGGAACATTGTGGCTTCTGGTTGGTCCATTTGTCAGCAATCCGATTAGTAATCTACTGACTATTGAGTCCATTACCATTGTTTCAGAGTGCTGAATGGTAGAGTGAAACTGGTTAGAATTTGATGGATTGCCATAGGAGAGTAATCCATTACGTTAATAGAAAAGTGGAGGGTATCGACAGCTGAATGATGGAGTACCGCGGAAAGAAAGAAAGAAAACGTAAACACCTGTTGTGACTCAATTTGTTCTTTGATCAGCAACATAAAGGCACGGCTTTTCAACGACCTAACCTCGTACACGTGTTCACGAAGGAGCGGTATATTCCAGTATGGGATTCAAAATAATTTGGCCTGGTTCAGTGTTATCAGAATGTTAAAGTGTAACATTACCAATCTTACTACGCCATTACAGATGTAAACTGTTTGAAATAAAGTTCTACACATTGTAGATACTCTGCAGTGGGTGCAAATGTGGGCTAAATGCCTGCTTCGGTGTTACCCTATAAGAAAGGGCTGCCAGTACCCATGGATTCACTGCAGTATCATTCTGGAGATGCTGGTGTAAGGAAGAGTTCCAACCCCTCCAGAGAATCGAACTCTGATCGTTCCGGTTTGACTTAACTCCCTTATTGATAAGGATCCGGAGTAGTGTAGTCGGTATAGTGCCTAGGGTATGGGAGCGACGGTTCGGGGTTCGAATTCCATTAGGGAAAAGGGATTTTTTTTTCTCCAAAACGTCCACGCAACCAGGTGCTCTTGAAGTGTCACTGTAGGCATGCGTCGTAATGCCGGCTGTCTTGGTAGCACTATAAACTTGCGATTCGATATCATGGCCCACATCGAATTATAATGCCTAGTGTCAGCCTACTAACACTAATCACACGTTTGTTGTTAGTGTCACGTAATGAGATGGGTTTGCACGAGTAGCGCAAGACCCAATTTATGTTGGGACATGTTTGTCTGTGGGCCTACCACCAGTCATTATGTTAGTAGCTATGGTAATGGCGCAGCTAGAAAACTGATTTCAAATGCCACTACAGCCCTCATCATGTTGGTAGACCTGTTTATCTGAGTTTCCAATTCCCTCCACTCACATGTGTACAAAAATTAAAAGCCGCTGATACGTGAAACCAAATACCATGGTTGGCAGAACTGGGTACATATGGGTAACCGCGCGGTTAGCCTGTTTTAAATCCTCGGTTGGCTAAACCGAGGTTGTTGAGTTACTGATATGTGTAATTAGAACGATGTACAGTAAGTTCTCATTTAACGTTGGGGTGTGCTTTCCTGAAAATCGAAACGTGGAGCGAAACAAAGTAGAAAAGAACAGTTTTCCCCCATAAAAATTAATTAAAGTGCCCTGAGAGTCTGGTCGTTGAGGACACCCATCAGCCCCCCCCCCCCCCCCGCCCCACAGCGAAAACAACGTTAATCCGAGTCCGGCCAACGTTCCTAGCATCTTTGGTCACTAAAATTTGTCAGCGTTAAAGCCAAACGACTTTGTTCCGGGGCGACGTTACTCGAGAACTGCCTGTAACTGCTCTTTGAGCCTCGGGAGACGTTACTGTTGAAATCTAATTCCGCAGCGTAATGAAACATACAGACAGGGAACTTTGTTCCGATTATAGCGCTGTTATTAGTGACTTAGCGTTTCTTTGTACTTAATATTCAGCGGAATATCAATATTCAACCCTCTGCGCGTTCGTAGTTGCTTGTAAAATTATCCTTTTTTGTTTTTATCCTATTGCGGCCACGTAAATGACAATATTGGATCAACCACCCCCTTGGACAGGAGATTTTACGCTTCCCCTTTCTTCCTACTTCTTTGTATTTCCTTCCTTCATATAACCCTTCTGTTGCACGGGAATGTTGGCCGTCGTGACCTACAATGCCGACAAGCGCTTTGGGCTGGTTGACGATAAAACACTCAACAGAGACCTCGAACACCGTCGTCACACACATTCATGGTTCGTATTTCCGTGGTCTTATCGTAGCACAGTGTACTGTATGTATATACTGTCGTATATGAAGACCTGCAGTGTGTATGTGTGTATATACTCTCGTATATGAAGACCTGCAGTGTGTATGTATGTATATATGTATATACTCTCGTATATGAAGACGTGCAGTGAAATTTCTGTGTTGCAGTATTTGTCCGAGATCCACAAGTTCTAGTGACCATGAAGTGCAACTGTAAGGCTGTTTCCTTGTTAATTTATGTACCTTCTTAGTGTAGCTCAGTTGATATAGTGACTAGGCTTTGGGATGGACAGCCGAGGAATCGTGGTTCGATTCCTGGCAAGGGCAAGTACTTTTTTCTTTCCTCCAAATATTTCGCACTAGCACTGAAAGTCCACCCAGCCTCATACTCAACGCATACAGCGGGTATATATCGCGCAAGTAAGACGACCGGAGCGTTAGGCTAAACACCGCCATAGAGTAAAAGATGATAAAGGGTCCCCTATACAGGCCTCAGGCCCAAGGGGGAGTAGAGGTATAGCTCCACATTTTCTTTAACCGTGGCGCTAGAAGGGGGTGGGGTGGCTAGCCCCACGCCCCGGCCGCTTTACTCTCGGGAAAGAGACCCAATACCCATTGTACAGGAGGCTGGGTGGGCCCCAGGGCCGGTCTGGACAAGTGCGGAAAATCCCGCCCCTACCGGGATTCGATCCCCGGACCGTCCAACCCGTAGCGAGTCGGCCATAGACTGGCGATGTTAAAATACGCGGATCTGTACCTCCATTGCACCATACGCTTTGGTGACGTGCACAGGGACAGCTTTACCTATACATTTCATTTGCTTTTTAAATTTATTTCAGTTAGAATATTATTTAGACCTGCAAATAAGTTCCGAGCGGGGCCATAACGTGGTCTTTCCAACAGAGTTGTCTGTAGAGTTGTTTGAACCAACATCGGCATTCTGCACTTCCTTTAGCCCAGTCACCGTGGAACCATCTCTGTCGGGAAAGTTAGGGAGCATTTGACTGCCCTGTGTAAAACCCACTAAAGTACATTTATGAATAGTATATGAGGCATATTCCCCACAAAGCGTAATTTGTGAAATGGTGCGATACTTGGTCGAAAAAGTTCCGATGAACTGCGGGAGGTTTTAGCCAATTAAATATTTTGTAGTACCGCAGTAGACGTCAACTGAAGCAGTTAATTTCATCCATTCCGATAATTATGTTTTTGTGACGGCGTCCCATGTAAATTGCCACTACGAGTATTTGATGTTTCCAGGTTAGGTTTAGTTTTGTACTAAAGAACTCCACGAAGGGATATAATCAGTATTTCATCAAAAATAAGCCACTGATATCCTTATGATTTCAAAACATATGGGATGCCCGGGCGTACTCTGGAGTCAGCGAGAATGCAATTTAAGGGAGAGAGGAAGAAACAACAAGCTAAAATAAATTACATGATGAAAAAGTTAATAATTTTTAGTCTTTATATGTAATTATTAGAGCGATCAAATCAAGAAGGATGTAATGTACGGGGATATAGAACGTGGGATACAGATAGAGAGAGGAGAAATGTATAGAGAAATTTAATCGGAAAATCTCAAGGGATGTGGAGATAATATCAGAAACAAACTTTAAGAAATGCATGTGGATATGAAGTGGATTGGTCTGGGTCAGGGGCCAGTAATAGGACGGCGTGCAGTTGCGGTTTGTTTACCAACTGAATGAACCTTAGTTTACCAAACCCTTTGTGGCACGAAGAATGTAATATAGGAACCGTGAATCAGAGCTGCCGACCCCGGTGGGCGCGCGGTCTAAGGCGTAGGTCTGCGGCCGAGTGCTTGCTGGGATCGTGAGTTCGAATCCCACCGGGGGCGTGGACGTTTTTCTCCTGCACAGTGTTTGAATTGTCAGGTAGAGGTCTCTGCGACGGGCCGATCCCTCGTCCAGAGGAGTCCTACCGACTGTGATGTGTGTTTGAGTGTGATCAAGTGAAAATCAAAACCCTCTACACCTACTGTGAACAAGTAGGCAGAAGAGGGAAGGACTACTAAACGAAACGAGTCAGAGCTCAATTTTATAGTTTTTAATATCAAATATGCAACATGTTTCGGCCTTTGAACAATCATGAGGATAGTACCGACACAGGCTTCTCCTTAATTATCATTTCTGTACATTCACTGCAAGGTTAATTATATTTGTGTATTGTTTGGGTGAATTAGCGTTATTTATTTTTTTCCCCCATGGGGCAACAGCCCCTAGGGGGCCAGGGCCTCCTCATTATCGAGGCTTAAAAATCACACTCACTTAGACACACCACACTTGTTAGGACTCCTCTACACGAGTGATCAGCCCGTCGCAGAGACCTCTACCTGACAACACACAACACCCACAAGAAGCAGATATATCCATGCCCCCGGCGGGATTCGAACCCACAATCCCGGCAAGCTAGCGGCCGTAGATCCACACCTTACACCGCGCGGCCACTGGGATCGGCATTAGACGTTATTGCTAATACATATTTCAAAGCTGTGGGTAGTGCTATGAATTACTAAACATGAAACCCGATTAATTTTGTAATGTGTACTGTGGTAATTATAATCCCATGAATCAATTACTGTGGTTACTAGATTCAGCTGAATAGCTACGCAGCATAATTCGGACCTTGACCTCAGCAGTGATTTCTGTTTGCTGAAGTTAGGGGCAGTAATTCATATTGATACTGAGTTTACCGGGTTGTACTGCAGCACATTACATATGATCCCTCAAGCGTAATGCCTAGTTACACCGTGGTAATGTCCCAGTGCCAGTACACTATGCACCTTGCTGCCAGACAGCCTTCACTCCTTCCTCTCTAACCTTTTGAAGCCTAGCGGTAACTTTACATACGACCAGGTTTAACATTAAAAAATTCTACGTGGTGCACACATTGCGTTTATGTGTTTTGTACGGATCTCAGAACAAACAGCAACTTTTGCCTTATAAAACATTAAGAGACTGGTTTTTATAACCGAAGTGGAGAGTGTTTACAGCGCGGTACGCACTGAGTCCTTATATAAAACAGATACGCTTCGTCTTTAAAGGGTTAAATAATAAAATAAGTGAACTTGAAAGTAGCCATTACAGAAATGTAACCACGAATCCCGCGGGAACTGGTCACGAACTCTTGGGATCCGCGGGGTAGACTTTGGGAACCACTGCTGCAACAATAGATTATTCGTATGAGATGTAAAACATTTATATGGAAAGTGTTTATAATTAGTCTGTATTTTACATATTGTTAGCAGTTTTAATAGAAAAAACATTGTATTTTTGACTCCACAAGTGCACATCTTTAACAGAATCTGCCATTATTGTATTCCTTTGTTAGAGACATCTCTGAGGATAGCCGTGTAGAGGCTGCAACACGCAGGAGGCACACTATAAAGTGACAAATGATTGCTTGTTGTTACTGGTTGTGCAGTTGTTGGATTAAATGCTGTATAGTACACTGTCAAGTGAGACTGTAGAGGAATCAAGACCTTTCCTCTTGTTTAAGACACAAGAGTACCGGGTGTGCCGTGTCTGTGTGGGACCGTGAAGCCTTGGGTGTGTTGAGGGCCTGGCCCATTAGGGGCTGCAGCGGCTTGGAAAATAATTACATAGAATCCTTCTCGTCTTATCTTGTGTCTGTTAGTTGCGCTGTTGTGTCTTTCGTCTTGTGATTCGTTTTATTTCTTTTTGTTTTGTTTTTTTTTTTTCGTTTCTTTTCGCGTATGTATGTTACTTTGGTGTGTTAGTGCCGGTTTGTAACTGGCTTTTAGACAGTTAAGCCAGCACGCAAATAAACAACGAACTGAGTAGAATAAATGAAGTAATGTTAGTGCCTTAGGCAGATAGATCCCGTTGTGCTGTCAGCACTGTACAGTTGGTAGACAAGTGCAGTAAAACACAACAATATATTTATTGTAAAAGCCTTCACTTAATGTTTATCTTTCTTTGTACATTTTTGTAGAAATTTTGCCTGACAATGACCGCAATGACTGAAACATGTAGCAGAATTATGTGAAAACTGATTGCTTTTATGGTATATTATTGTATTTGACTGTAATTGTCTGCTAACTGTATTATTATTGTTATTATTTCAATATATTGTTACTGGTTATGTGTGTGTTTAGCCAAAGAACTGGCAAATTGGTTACGCTTTGAAGAGTGGTAACAGCGCAGACCGTTCCCCAAACTCCCAGTTTCCCATAACACGTCCTCTTTCTCAACTGCGGTGTTTTTCAAGAACGTATACCCGTGTGTTTGCGAGGGATTACTGTAGCGTAAATTTTTTTAACTCAATGGAGAAACATAAGTCGGAGCTCGGATTGGGAATCTGAGACGATTGTGTTGCTGATATTTCATTCCCTTAGAAACATTACCCGTAAGCTCTTCTGTGGGGTAGCCGCGGTTACATTGAAGTTCATATTAAAGCGACGGCGCTGCTCCCGGGGGCTGTTATCTAAGCCACAGTAGGAAGCAGAAGGCATTACCTTTCGTGGTGCCAGCGACTCTTGGTTCTGGTTGCCGTATGCCTGCTGTTCTGTGAATTAACTTACCCACATTCCATGCTTTCTACCTCGTAAGACGGAGTTTTTTTGCTCCTGAAGAATGCCATCAAAAATCGCCGTGCGTTTTATCACGGGATGGTGAATTGTTACACGTAAGTACGATATTCAATCCGCGCAAGTACCTTGCTAATTATGGGGCGATTCTCATCACTTGTGGCGTCTTAAAAAGCGGCAAATGCAGTAATTAACACTCAGCGACTCCAAACAGTAGCCCCATTAGTAAAGAAAGGGCATTATTTGTTTGTTTATTTATTTATGTATTCGTTTATTGTATTCCTTAATTTATTCAAATTTTTACATTGCTCGACAGTCCTAGTGGACTGAGGCCCCGTCTGTGGGGTTCCTGGCCCACACATATATCCCTCGAAAGTCTGTTTTCTTTTTTAAGACTTGACAGCCCCCTAAAGGGCCAGGGCCGCCCCCATTGTCGAGTCTTCACGATCACACTCAGACACACCACACTCGGTAGGACCCCTCTGGACGAGTGATCGGCCCGTCACAGAGACCTCTACCTGACAACACACAACACTCGCAAGAGACAGACGTCTGTGTCCCCGACGGGACTGGGAATCCGCAATCCCAGCAAGCGAGTGGTCGCAGTCCCACGCCTTTTAGACCGCGCGGCCACTGGGATCGGCCATTTATTTAATAGCACATGAATAACCAACGTGGAGTGTCGACTTTTAGGACGACGAATGATCAGTGAATTGGAAGGGGCGTGGAAGAGGCAGTCCCTGTCTAAATTTATGTATTTTCCTGGAATTTGCCTTGAAGGACAGAGTAGAAATGAGAAAAATCTGTCGGAGTAGGCGGTGTAGTGACCGAGATAGGAACCTAGGACCTCCCGAGCACACGCCACAAGCTTTATCACCTCAACGAAGTTTCTCGGACCCTGAGTGATATGATAACGGCAAACTACGTATTTACAGGAAACGTGCAATAACATTGTTACTGCCCGGTAAAATTCTAAGGCTTCCCTCTGAAGATATTAGTACACTATTGTAACGTGTGGCGTCATATTTATAAAATGTGTGACGTCCTGTCTCTGTCTGCTGTGCCAGTTCTTTGTAATTTTGGAGGCACCAATGTGCATATATAAACACAGTTTCTAATGTATGGTGTGCAGCAATAGAATGTGTCGAATTTCAGATCGCTGTTTGATGAACTGGGTTGAATATAAGAAACAAAATAATACGGAATATCAGCAGTAGAATTCCATTTAATATTCACCTTTTACCTCTTAAAAATTACATTTTTAATTGGTCTCCCTGGCATGCAGTACATTCTTGTAAGCGTGATCTGAAATTAACCATAACTGCACAGAGCCACACAGCTTGCCCCCGATGTTGCGGTACGTTAGTTACAGTTCAGTTCTGGGTACCATAACGTTAACCCTTTAAAGACGAAGCGGATCTGTTTTGTATAAGGACTCAGTGCGTACCGCGCTGTAAACACTCTCCACTTCGGTTATAAAAACCAATCTCTTAATGTTCTGTAAGGCAAAAGTTGCTGTTTGTTCTGAGATCCGTACAAAACACATAAACGCAATGTGGGCACCACGTAGAATTTTTTAATGTTAAACCTGGTGGTATGTGAAGTTGCCGCTAGGCTTTGAAAGGTTGAAGGACGAAAGGGCGCGTCAGGGTCGAAGTTAGGGCCACCGATAAACGTCTGCTGTCAAGCTACGGTTAATTTCCGATCACAGTTACAAGAATATACTATATACCAGGAAGACGACTTTGGGTATGTAATTTTTAAAAAACAAGAAGCCTACATTAAATGGCATTTGACTGCTGATAGTCAGTAATTTCTTTGTTTGTTGTATTAACCCAATTAATCAAAGTATCTGAAATTGTCACATTCTCTTGCCCCTTCCTATATAACTACAGATTCGCACGAGATGCGATATTTTCTCTCGGTATATTTGTGCATTAACTACCTGTAAATATTGTCCGACCAACCGAATTTAGCGTCCGGCAGAAATTCAACCGCACTGACCATTGATCGTAGTTAATAATGGGATGGTTCGGATTGCATTTTTTGTGGTAAAAAATTTATATTCTGACTCCGTTACTGGGAAGCGTGTACAACCGCAGATCTGTTTGAACTGCTTGTTCATGGTACAGTACCAGCGGCACACCAATGACGCGCCTGGCCACGAAATCTCGACTTTCCAACGTCGGTCGCTTTGTTGCAACATTTACGCGATATTCCATAAAACAGTGACACGTGTTTAGACACACAGTTATTCTCTTCAGAGTAAAGCCAAAAATAGACCGTGCCATGGCTCAGACGGTTAGTCGCCGGCCTGTCACCGAGGAGACCCGGCTTCGATCCCAGTTCAGTCCTGTGGGATTTGTGGTGGGCAAAGTGGCACTGGGATAGATTTTCCCCCGAGTACTTCGGTTTTTCCCTGTCAATTTCATTTCACCAGTGCTCCACTACTGGGAAAAATGGAAAAAAAAAACTAGCCATCTTCATCACATGGTTGCACAATAAGCCTCAAGGCTGCGGTGAGTCCGAAACATCTGCTGCGGTGCCCTTCACCGCAAAAAAGGTAAAAAGGTATCTGTGCCCGCCATGAAGGCTGGAGATAAGGCTGATCTTATTCTTAACTTCAGCACCAAATGGTGGTGATTTGTCAGCTTCACGCTCCGACCGCCTCATCCCCGAGGAAGGAGACACCGGTATTTATTGCATCTGAGGCTGAGTTGGCCTCAGTGCCGGACTGGAAGTTTTAGAGGAGAGAAAAATCTATTAAACCCTCGGGAATCGAACGACGATCCCTCGGTTGTCCAGACGGTTACTTAGTGACTACACCGACTGAGCCACCATGACTCCCATCATTCTCTTCAAGCGAATGTTTAAAATTTTTTCTTACTTTTAATTTTATCTACGTGTTTCGTAGGGACCTGCCGCTTCCATCTTCAAGTTGGAAGAGACTGAATCGCGACTGATCACATACGGGACTAGACTACAGACTGCAGAATAAATTTTCGTCTCTGTGAAAATGTCAAATTTTACAACTTTATCTATTGTTTTGCATGGATATGAAACTTTTTCTGTCACAAGCCTTTGCAGGCTAAAAGAATGAAAGGGCTTTTGCGTCAAATGCGCCTCGATTTCCGAAACAGCATTGCTTTTTGTGTGTCCGAAAGTTTCGCTCGTTTGTAATTCTGGTAAGGGCAGCATGTAGATGAAGGGAGTGTTTATATTTGGTGGAATAATACCAGTGAGGGGAATCAAAATACTCCGGGAAAATCCTGCACCAGTGCAACTTTGTCCACCACAAATCTGAGATAGACTAGCTCGAGATGGTCCCCAGGCTTCCGCGGTGAGATTTCGGCGACCAACCGCCTGAACCATGGCAAGGCCACTTGTGAGGACTGAAGTGAACTGATATCGTATGGTATAATGATTCAGTTCGTACCTCACAGAGACCAATGTTCTCGTCTTATATGCGCTAATCGGTATTAAAGCTGAATAGGAAAACAACTGGCGTATATTGACAGAACCATAAGGGACACATAAATACTCTGTGTGGGTAAAATGCAGGGTATATTAACCTTTTAAGGCCTAGCGGTTACTGTACTTACCACCAGGTTTAACATTCCAAAGTTTTGCATGGTGCTGACATTGCTTTTAGGTGTTGTGTATGGATCTTAGAATGAAATGCGACTTTTGCCTTATACAACATTAACAGATCGGTTTTTTAAATAATCGAGATGGAGAGTGTTTACTGCGCGGTACGCACTGAGCAACAGACACGTTTCGACCTTAAAGGTTTAATGTTAAACTTGATCGTACATAATAAATACATTAGTCAACTTATGCACTTAGTAAAGTATAGTCAAAAGTAAGTATAAAACTTCTACGTGTTTCGGCAGCGAGTTACCATCTTCAGGGAGTTATCTGAACAAAGGAATACAAGGCCAGATAACTCCCTCGTGATGATATCTGGGTGCCGAAACATGTAGGAGTTTATACTTTTGAATGTATTTTATGGAGTGCAGAAATTGTTTAATGTATTAGTGACAAGAATACGCACGGTATGACTAACAAAAGTGGGTGGTACATGTAATAACCACTAGGAGATCCCTTGAGAGAAGTCTACTGTGTGCAATATTTGAACGTCAACCTGAGGCAGCAACAGGAAACTGGGGGAAAAAATGCATAATGAACAGCCTGATAATTTGTATTCATCACCACATCTTGTGAAGATAAAATTAACCTTTTGAAGCCTACTGGTTACTAAATGCACCAACAGGTTTAACATTCAAAAATTGTACAATCTGCCCACACTGCATTCGTGAGTTTTGTGTTTATCTCAGAATAAATAGCGATGTTTGCCCTATATAACATAAACTGATTGGTTTTTATAACCGAGAAAGAAAGTGTTTGCTGCACGGTACGGACTGGGTCTTTAACTAAAACAGTTTTCGCTTCGGTTTTAAAGGGTTAAAGGAGAACGAGATGGTCTGTGTGTGTAGCACGCATGATGTAACTACGAGAGACGCATACACTTTATTCTGAAAAACCTGAAACAAACTGCCTTGGATAAAGAATCTTAAAGAGTGCATTTGAAATTCCTTCAAGTCTTGCCACGTACAAGGGTTTCACAGCGGTGCTGAACAAGGTTCCTATTTTTAGGTATGACGCAGTGTGTATTGGTACATGTTTATCGATATATCGGACAGCATGCTGTCCCTTTCTTCAGGATAGTCGCATTGTATCTGTTGCAGCAGTGCAGTGGTTTTTGGATACAGTAATGTTGTGGTCTGTTTTAAATTTGCGTCCAAAACATGAGAATAGTTTCGTGGTCATTTGTATTGCCACAGAATTGCAGTATTTCACGTAACGGACGGGCCAAAATTGTGGCTCTGAATTTATTGCGTTTTTAATTTTGTTTTAGTTAACCCTTTAAAGAAGAAACGTGTGTGTTTTATATAAGGACTCGGTGCGTACCGCGCTGAAAACACTCTCCACTTCGGTTATAAAAACCAGTCTCTTAATGTTTTATAAGGCAAAAGTTGCTGTTTGTTCCGAGATCCGTACAAAACACATAAATGCAATGTGGGCACCACGTAGAATTTTTTAATGTTAAACCTGGTGGTACGTAAAGTTACCGCTAGGCTTTAAAAGGTTAAAGACGAAGCGTATCTGTTTTATATAAGGACTCAGTGCGTACCGCGCTGAAAACACTCTTATTCTTGGTTATAAAAAAATAGTCTTTTAATGTTGTAGAAGGCAAAAGTTGCTGTTTGTTCTGAGATCCGTTCAAAACAGATAAATGCAATGTGGGCACCACGTAGAATTTTTTAATGTTAAACCTGGTGGTACGTAAAGTTACCGCTAGTCTTTAAAAGGTTAAATATTAGTCACCAGTTAATAATGCTTAATTTCATATCTGTTTTCCCACACCTCGTAGAAAAAGGACCAGTCCACAACACCTGTTATGTTTGACTTTATGTGGATATTGTTGTTGGAGATTTGTTTCCGTACTGTATAGCAAATGAGTTGTACTTTGTGGTAGATTAAGAGAGGAGACTGGAGGGGATTGCATGAAGAAGAGCCCCATGATCTGTGCTCCTCACCAAATATTATTCGGGTGATGAAATCAAGAATAATGAGACTGGCGGAACGTGTGGAAGGTTTGGGGAGAGGAGAGGTTCATACAGGGTTTTGGTGGCGATACCTGAGGGAAAGAATCCATTTGGAAGACCTAAGAATAGATATAAGGATAATATCTTAACAGTATTAAAGAAATTGTTTGGAAAGGCGTGGCTCTGGATAGTAACAAGTGGCGAGCTTTGTGAACGCGGTAATTAAACATCGTGCTCCATAAAATCTGGGTACTTTCTTGAATTATCTGAGGAAATGTTAGTTTCTCAAGAAACATTCTGCTCCATGGTGTTAATTAGTTGGATAAATTAGGTTTATAACTTAACTGTAATTATAATTTTAATTACGTCGTTAGTTGTTGCTGGATGTTTGTGTCTGGATTTTTTGGCTTTAACACAAGGCAAATAAGCTAAAGGTAAAGGTCACCCCATAACATACGATTGGAACCACAGAGGGGTAGTAGAGGTATGGCTCTATTCATGCCTAACCTCGGCATTAGATGGGGGATAAAGTGCTGTGTTTATGTATCATGCTACATTTTAAGGTACCGTGCCTGCTTCGCTTCGCAGTCCTTCCCTCTTCTACCTACTCACAGCAGGTGTCGAGGTTGTTTATTTTCACTTGATCACACTCAGACACACACCACAGTCGGTAGGACTCCTCTGGACGAGGGATCGGCCCGTCGCAGAGACCTCCACCTGACAACACAAACACTCACAACAGACAAACATTCATGCCCTCGATGGGATTCGAACCCACGATCCAAGCAAGCGCTCGGCCGCAGACCTACGCCTTAGACGGCGCGGCCACTGGGATCGGCGTACCGTGACTGTTGAAACTTATTAAAGGCTTGCCATACTCAGTAATTAATTAATATAATTTAATCCTGACACAGAAAGGCTACAGAAACTGGTTCTGTAAATCTGTTCTCTTAAGTCGTATAAGTCTTATGCCCAGTTGCATTTCATCTTCATCAAGTTCCGCAGTCCCTCCTTTGTGTATTAAATGAGAAACAGGAAGTAATAAGGGTGAGGGCTTTTAACAGAATTACATTAACAAGTCTAAAAGAATGTGTGTCTGAGCTGCGGCAGGATATTTGGGATTTATGTACAGTCTGACTCAACGAAATTGCCTCTGTTTGCAAGAAAAGTGATGTTAGGTTAGCTGCGGAAAGGGGAAAACAAGGTGATAAATTGGGACATTTCGGAAGATATTTTTATAGGTTAAAATACCCTGTGTGAGGACAGTAACACTGGAGGTTATCCTGAAGGCTGTTTCATGTATAATTTTCTTTAGCAGTACCAACATTGACGCAGAAAACGCATTTTGAAGAAATTGGCCGCTTTATATAAAGCATGGTGTTTTAAGTCACGCCACAGGATATAAGCCAGATATTAAACACTTTTAACAATGAAAATCTGTCGGCCATAAAAGCTTCTGAACAAATCGGCTATCTTCTATAAAACTCGGTATTAAAGACGTGTCATCTGAGGTTTGCCCGAGGCACGTTTGTTAACTACTGCGCTTTAGTGACATCGATGTGGTGCCCACACTGACTTTTGACGAAACTGTGGAGTTTTTCTGTGAAAAGTGGTGTGAAGTTTGTGCCATCGGAGATTGGTGCAAGGCCATTTTCCTGAAAGTTTCGCGAGTAGGAGTCACTGATATGGGCGCCACACGTATGGCGTCATTTTGTACAATTCCCTCCGTCTTATGTGACACTCGATAAGAAAGTAACGCCAGCCCATACCTACCGCTACATGTCGAGTGCTTCTCGCGTGCATCCGTCGATATTGACGGGTCTCTAAATCCAGTTTTGTATTTTTCTTTGTACTTTTGCGTGCACTCGGGCGCCCGAAAAGAAACATAACTGATGTTAATTACGTAAATGCAATCTTTGAGTTTCCCATCCCATTGTGCTTAGGTATAACCATCTCTAGTTTGTACTGGCAAGTTCAACACAACACCTTGTTTTCCAGCTTTTATTATTCTTATTACATTATCGGGCGCTCGAAGATTCCATCATCAGGTGAAATACAACTTCTTAGGAAAAAGGTCTCTGCCTTCAGCACTTTTTTCTAAAAAGTTGTATTTCACCTGATGATGGACGCTTCGCGCGCCTGAAACATGTAGTAATAATAATAATAGAAGCTGGAAAGCAAGGTGTTGTATTGAAATCGTCGGTGACGAATAGAGATAATTACGTGAATGGAAGTTTTAACGCTAAGAAAAGACAAAAGCGATCATTCGTGCATCCCGTGCAGGCAGAACCTTTTCTTTAAATAGCTGACCAATCGGTGCAACTATTGGAACTGACTAACTGAAATGCAACGGGGAAACTTTCTGTATTATCTTAATCCTTTAAAGCCCAGTAGGCAGTTTAAGTACCACCACGTTTAACACTCAAAAATTCTGCCCGCAGTGAGTTTCATCGCTTTGTATGGATCTCAGAACAAACAGCTATTGTTCCCCTATATAACATCAACTGAATGTTTTTTATAAGCCGAGACGGAGTGTGTATGCTGTGGGGTATGAACTAAAACAGATGTAATTCAGATGAATCTGTCTTTAAAGGTTTAATTCTCCACCTCTTCTTCGTTTTCTTTGTCCGTTTTGTGCCTTTATCCTCTCTATTTTCGTCGTTAAAACTGTGAATTTGTTCGCTTGTGTATGCTTCAGGTAGCACTGCTTCGAATTTGCAGCTGTAACCCGTTTAAGTACGTTGAACCGGCATCTTTCAATGGGAAAGGCATGAGAACGGCATGACATACACCTTATGTCTCCTATTATATGCATAAATACTGTGAAACTCTTTTCTCTCTAGTTCACCTGTGACGTAGGAACGTAGAACATGAACTGAATTTTGCATTAACGATTTGTAACAACGTACATATTTGAACTACGAGATTCCTGCTGTTAGCTTTCTCTTTTTTTCAATCCCAACGTCAGCGAGTCTGTCATCTCAACTCTTTTGGTCTGATTGCTTGATGGACCTAAGCTATTTGCCCAATTTCAATCAACTGAAATTGAGTCTGTCTGGGAAGACAACAGATAACGTTTTGCCGATACAGTATCTGTCCATGCAATCGCATTTTGGGTGATTTCTCATAGCAGCAGCTACTGCCTCACTCTACTGAGGACGCATGGGCCCTCCCCCCGCCCGTCCCGTCACCCCTTCCCCCCCCCCCCCCACACACACCCTTTACGTACTAGCGTACACAAAGTACGGTTTCGACACACCAGATTGGCTTTGACGTCAGGCGTGTTGTGGCGCAGTGGAAGTCAGCGCACTGGATGTCTGTAACCAGTAGCCGATTAATTTCAGTCTAAAGTATATCTGCCCGGATAAAGCTGTTCTTAAATTTGATTTTACGCATGTTATAACCTGAACACTTAACAAATGGCGACCAGTGGGAGGCGACAGGTGCAATGATAAAGAGACTTCCCAGGACCTATAGGACTTCTCCACAAGATTATTCCGCCGGTATACACGCTATCAAGGTCAAATTCGTTCTCTTCAGACGCGCGTAGTAGTACAAATTTTCCGTGCCCCCGTCTTCGACACCATTCGGATTCAGTAGGCAGTCAGATATTGCTTTGCTGTACTGCTGGCCACAAGCAGGTATGAGAAGTCAAGAACATAAAACTCAAAATTTGGTCTGGCTCTGACTGATGTTTTTAAACGCCTAAGAAGAACGAGGTAACAGGGGACTGGAGAAGACTACGTAACGAGGAGCTTTATGATCTGTCCTCCGCGCCAAATATTGGGGTGAACAAACCAAGAGGAACAAGATCGGCGGGGTATGAGGGACGTATGGGAGACAGGAGAGGTGCATACAGCGCTTGGTGAGGAAACCTCTGGGGAAGAGACCATTTGGAGGACCTAGGCGTAGATGGGAGAATAATATTAAAATGGATCTTCAAGACGTGGGGTTGGGGGATGGACTGGATTGATCTGGCTCAAGATAGGGACAGATGGCGGGCTCTTGTGCATGCGGTAATGAACCTTCGGGTGAAGGCGCATTGGTAAAAAATGTCGAAAAATGTCGGAACTTTTAAATTTTCTGTTGAAATTGTGAGTCCTGCAGTCGCTTAAAACAGCCTGATTAGGTCCGCGATTAAACACAATTGCCCAAAGTTTATGTTAATGTTCAAGCTCGGAATTTAATTTTTGGTTTGTGACATCTGAAGTGAGCACGCCACAGTCACGTGATCAGATGCTGGTGTGCTCGTAGTTCCTTGGCCGCCTCTTTGTAACTTTTTTGCTAGGTTTGCGCTGAGTAGTCGAGTTTTCCCTGGCGAGTTGTCCGTCCTGCTACAGGCCCCCACTAATCGGCTCAGCCGCTACAGTTTGCGACAGACTTAAATAAGCAGCCCGTGCGTAGACGTATTGTAAAGCGTAATGTCTGGACTGAAACTTGGTTGGACCTCACTATGGAAGTTTACTTGGACTGTTGGCTATTTTCGAAACGTCGGAAACTGCTCGCCCAATGACACAGTTTTACATCCCATATCTGAGTTTATTTTATTTGTTTTATTAACCTTTTAAAGCCTAGCGGTAACTTTACGTACCGCCAGGTTTAAGATTAAAAAATTCTACGTGGTGCCCACATTGCGTTTATGTGTTTTGTACGGATCTCAGAGCAAACAGCAACTTTTGCCTTATAAAACATTAAGAGACTGGTTTTTATAACCGAAGTGGAGAGTGTTTACAGCGCGGTACGCACTGAGCCCTTATATAAAACGGATACGCTTCGTCTTTAGAGGGTTAATATTCTGCATCCGTCGTGCAAGTTTTGTCTCAAGGTCTTCCATTTCTGCAGCAAGTTTTACTTCAGTGCTTTCTACGCTGAATGCAGCAAGTACATATTTGCATAGAGAAATGTGTCCTGCTATGAAAGTAACAACTTTCTTGCATTTTTATTACCTTAGCTTTTCTGTTTATAGTTTTGCTATTTTTATGGCTTGATGGGCGTCTTTTTATGGTGGTGATGATGATGATGATGATCATCATCATCATCATCATCATCATTGTTCTTGTTTATTTAGTCCCTTCAGCAAAGAAATGTGAGGCAAGGCTAATTAGAATAATGTAAGTAGGTTGAATACAAATTAATTAATTAATTAACAAATTTTAGCTTTATGGGATTTAGTCTCCTCGTTGGGTATGTCCAGGAATTTTGTGCGAACTTTTAAGTACTTTCTACATATTAGTAATGAATTAGCTTGTTTTCAGGTTTGAATTAGTTCCAGTTTCTCTTTGCAATATTGTGTAGGTGTGTGCTGTATTATTTGAATATATTTACTTATTTGCTTTTATTGTCGTCCCCATACATTTTTATTTCAGTAAGATATGTATTCTAAGTTCTGCCAAGTTCCAAAGAAATATATGACTGAAAACGGTGCGCGCAGCTCTTCAAGTGTCAGCTTATAGCTTATGTAACGACACTGTAATTCAGACGATAACGCCTGGAACGGTAGGAGCGTTAGTACAGGGGTGCGCAAATACAGGGTGTCAGGTCGCCTGGGCGACTAAATTTTGTACGGTAGCGCCTAATATTTATGGGTTCTCAGTATGGAACATGCTTCATGTCACTCTTCTGACGCCTAGAATTCTGAGGTGGCTCCCAGATTTTTCGGAAAATATGTGCACGCTTGTATTAGTGAATAATGAATTGGAATGGATGTGCTAGCATTCGTGGCGTAATTTAAGGTACTCTCCGGGCCCTTAATTGGAGTCTTGAGGAAAAACCTAAGCGCCTTAGTCAATACAGTCTATGTGACTACCGAGATTCGAACCCGACATCTCCCGAATACAAGTCAGAAGCAATACCGCGTCAGCCAACCAGGTTTCTCCCGTGTCTCTACCTGTGTGCCCAACTTTGAAAAGGTCTTGTTATTAACGCTTCTGTAGCGATGTACTTTCCCCACTGGTAAATTTTCTCCAGTTCAGATTTTGATCCGTTGATTTTGGATCCTTCCAAGTCACCGCTGATTGCAGGAGGGCCTAAGGCAGCTATAGGTCCTGCATGCCATAGCTCAAGCGGTTTGTTGCCGCCATCTCACTGCAGACACCTGGAACCCAGCCCGGGGCATTCCATGTGGTTTTCGTGGTGGACAGATTGGTATTAGGGCAGGTATTTCTCCTATAATATTGATTTTCCCTCCAGTATCATTCCAGCGTTGTTCTCTATTCCTTCATCTATCATCTGAGGGATGGAGAAGGGGTCCATTAGAGGCCGAAGTACCCAGAGGCATAGCCTCACTGCACAATAATAGACAAATTGGGAAATGCCCACAGAGCATTACACGCCGCGACAGCCCTGTTATTTCCCCCAGATCTTATGTAAGCAAATAATCTTAGGAAAACACTGAAAACTCGAATATTTTAACCTTTTACAGCCTAGTGGTTACTTTATGTACCAACACGTTTAACATTTCAGAAATTCTACATTCTGCCCACACAGTATATTTACGTGTTCTGTATAGATCTCAGAATAAACAGCGACTTTTTTCTGTACAACACTAACTGACTGCGTTTATAATCGAAATGGAGAGTTCTTACTGCACGGTACGAATTGGGTCTTTGATTAAAACAAAGTACGTTTTGTCTTTAAAGGGTTAAATGTGTCTTTACATTTTCACAAAACACACATTATAAGATTTTTCCGTAACTTAGCAATGTACGTTCAGTCTATCATGTCCGATTAAGTCGCGATCGTGGAATGTTTCTTAGGTCTCAGCCCGTGTTAGAGAACAAAGTGTCCCAATTATTGAGACCAACAAGGGCGAGATATTGTCACAAATGTGGAGGATTTTCGTATAAGGTGCTTGTTATTTTTGTTAGATTTCAACCAGAAATGGAATGTACCAATAAATTTTAGTAATAACTGCAAATATGAAATTTCACGAAAATCCATCTAGAGGAAGTCGCACTGTTCCATCGGGACGGACGGATGGACATGATCAGGCTAGTAGTCGCTTCTCGCAATACGAACACGCCTATATAAAGGGGGTTGAGGGAATGATTCGGGAAAGAGAATCCAACAACCCAACACTGTTCTTTAAATGTTACATTCGTAGCCAAAGCGCAGCCGCAAGAACACAGCAGCTTAAATTGCCTTCTGACTGGGACACAGAGCTGTAGTTCAGACGGGCTGAGTACAGGAAAAACGCGTCACAGATTTGCCACATAATGGTGAAAGGCCTTTTGTAACTAACTAACTAACTAACTAACTAACTAACTAACTAACTAACTAACTAACTAACTAACTAACTAACTAACTCCATGGAGCAGAGGCCTTCTTGAGAAGCTAACAGTTTCTCAGCTAGTCAAGAAATTCCCCGCATTTTATGGAACTCGGAGGTTCATTACCGCATTCACAAGAGCCCACCACCTGTCCCTATCCTGAGCCAGCTTAATCCAGTCCATGCCCCATCCAACTTCTTGAAAATCCATTTTAATATTATCCTCCCATCTACTCCTGGGTCTCCCAAGTGGTCGCCTTTCCTCAGGTCTCTCAACAAAAATCCTGTATGCACCTCTCTTTTCCCCCATACGTGCTACATGGCCCGCCCATCTCATTCTTCTCTATTTGATTACCCGAATAATATTTGGTGATGAGTACAGGTCATTAAGTTCCTCGTTATGTAGTCTTCTCCACTCCCCTCTCGCCTTGTCCCTCTTAGGTCCAAATATCCTCCTCAGCACCCTATTGTAAAAACAAACAGAAATGTTACGTTTAGAATGAACATTATAGGTGCGTTTTAGGCCTGTGTACGTATACAGTAGCTTCGGCGGTTAAGGGCGAAACAAGAGTCCGAAAGGTTGCCTGTTTAACCTGCCTAGCTTGTGGGTGTATCCAGATTACAGTCCCTAGAGATATTCTACTCTGAAGAAAGATAAAGAGGCAGCTGTGTCATCCGAAACGTCAGTGTCTGTCTACCAAACTACACGCAGTTACGTTCGAGAAGAGCGTAATATTGAACCGGTAGACAGCATTTGTTGCTACACCGAAATGCCATCTGCACGCACACACGTGTGGAAGTACTTTTCCTGCGTCACCTGCTTTGCATTGATTAAATGCGAGTTGATTTCATAAGCTATGTTTTCAGTCGCTTTCCTGTACCTGTAGATCCTTTTGGTTTGTAACCAGGGCTGTGGAGTCGGAAGGAATTTTAAATGGAGTCGGAATCGGAAGTTTTAAAAATCGAGGAGTTGGAGTCGAAGTCGGAGCTTTTGTGTACCGACTCCACAGCCCTGTTTGTAACGACGTGTGAATATTGTACGTCTCTCATTATCTGCTCTGTACAAATATCTTGCCGTCTTTTATTTATAATCACCTTTTCTTTTTTTATTGTATACATATTTAACATCGCCCTTTTGTCTTCTTTTTAATTTTGTCTGGTCCCTGACAGCGATATACATAATTGTGATTCACTGTAAATACACTCGCCCTCTTTTTCAGACGAACATATTTAAGCAGACGAAGGATGCGGATTTTGTGTCTAGAATTTCTTTCCACAAATCTTTTTTTTTTCGAAAATCTCTTTGTCAGTTTTCTTAAAAAAAGTTGCATTGTAAATCATCAGTACTACATGTAAAAGGTAAAGTAGTCCCTATACAGGCCTGGACAGACCCTCAGGGTTCCAGGAGGTCGAGGCTCCTAGATTTCTAGACAGTCGGCACTTGAAGGTAGTAAGGTTGTCAGCCCTACGTTGCGGCCGTGTTTACCCCCAGGAAATATTCCTGGTACCCATTTCCGTTAGAAGCTGAGTCGACCCCAGGGCCATAGTGCGACCGAAAGGATTATGCCAATGAAAAATTCCACTGACACCATCGGGAATTGAACCCGTTACCTTCCGGTTTGTAGTACAGAGCCTCAACCAACTGCGCAACTGCGGCCCCCAGTGTTACATGTACCAGTTTAAATTTCATCTTTCTAGCCGAAACGTCGCGATGCAGTAGATAGCACTCTTGCTTTACTTCCGGAAGGTCCTACTTTCAAATCTCTCTTCTCAGAACGACTATCCTCAGTGAGGTTTTTCGTGGTATTCCTCAGTGCCGCTATAATGCCGGAATAATGCCTCAAATCAGGCCACGATCACTTCCTGTAACATTTTTCCTATTTATTAATTACTAATTATCCTAATATCTTTTTTACTTTTTCCTGTGGCGCAACAGCCCAAATCGGGCCTAGACCGCCTCCTTTTGGAGGTTTCTCTATGACACTCAGACACACCACAGTAGGTAGGACTCCTCTGGACGAGGGATCGGCCCGTCGCAGAGACCTCTACCTGACAACACACAAACACTCACAAGAGACAAACATCCATGCCAGAGGAGTCGAACCCACGATCCCAGCAAGGAAGTGGCCGAAGGCCCACGCCTTAGACCGCACGATCACTGGGATCGGCATCCGAATGTTTTACTGTATATATATATACTATATATATATAAACATAGGGCTAGTGTGGTTAATCGTTAAACAAACATAACCAAATGAAACCCGTCACTTCTGTAGAGTCTCTCGCTTTTTTTCATCCATACTGTCATTTGTTTCCCTGCTGAATCTAAGACAAGTGTAAGATCCTTCGACTGATTTCTATGCAGTGTAATTCAGTTAAAACGCGTGTTTGGTTTGTGCTCTGTAGTATCTCAAGATGACGCCCTGGTACCATGCCTACGACCGTCAAGGCTCTTGATGTTAACTGCAGGAATCTCCTGACAGCGCCGTAGACATTGCCGGTTACACTTGCGGCCTTGTCGACGATGAGACGGTACATATAATTAGTTGAATGCCTTACAGACATGACGTATTGAGGACATTTAAATTAGACAAAACTGTCCGTGGAACACGCGTCGCCAGGGCTTCTGAAACACATGTTCCGCACTCATTAGGTCAACTGGAAATGATGTAGAGAAGGTAATTAAAACTTTCCAAAACGTCAAGACCGGCTCTAGGGCCCATCCACCCAAGGGGTATTCCCGGGGGTAAAGCGGCCGGAGTGTGAAGTTGGCATCTCACCTCTTCTACTACTGACATGAAGAATAAGCGGAGCTGTGCCTCTCCTACTCCTATATGCCTTCATGGCGTGGACAAGGATGACCTCACCTTTTTGCTGGAACCAGCCAAAGTGTTCTGGGTTTAGGCACCTTACATCGTGGAGGCCTAAACAAATATTCTAATCCGGTAAACACGGCATGCGGCAGAGGTTTAAAAGTCACGTTAACATTTTATAAACATTTATGTATTTTGTATCATTTTGTATAATGAAATTATTACGATATGGATACGACACGGTCGTGCCGGTAACGTAGCATACCGGTATCAATCATGTAACTGCATTATTCTGTGTTGTACGGGAGACTGAACCATACAGTACTCTTCTGGATGTAACTTACTGTCTTTTATTGCCAGTTGGCAGCCACAGAGTCCATATTGCAAGTCGAATGCTCACATATGTGCCTGACTTATATAGCTTAATGCTTTTGGTTTATGAGTACGTGAGTAAGTGATTAGTTCACGCTAGTTATGCCAGATGGCAGTTGTCGTTATGAAGCAGTCAAGAGGCATCTGTGCTTCGGTTGGCAGTGTAGCGTCGGTGATCCCTTACTATCCCTCTAGGGCTGTAATATACACGAACGGATAAGCTAAAGGTTTAGTTCTAGAAATCATAGCCAGAGACGCCCAGAACTAGCGCGTAAATATATGGTAACTCCGCCATTTGACGAGGCTATTTCTAGTTTAAATATAAAACAGTTTTGTTTCTGTAAGCAGGATGATGGCACCATGTTTCGTGCACGGAATTAACCTTTGAAAGCCTACTGGTTACTTGATGCACCAACAGGTTTAAAATTCAAAAATTTTACGTTCTGCCCACACTGTACTTACTCGTATGTGTTTTGTATTTATCTCAGAACAAACGGTGACTTTTGCCCTATATAATATAAAGTAGTTGGTTATTATAACCGTGATGAAAAGTGTTTACTGCGCGGTAAGAACTGGGTCTTTAAATAAAATAGTTTACGCTTCGTCTTTAAAGGGTTAATGGCGTGTAATCATCTCATTTTATTATCTAATGAGGTTCAGTGTCCAATTATGATTAAATTTTTTTCCTGGAAGCTGTTGACAGCTGAGTGTTTGTTCACTTTGTGCTGTGTAATGCACAACATGACAGTGAAGGGCACTTCGTGAATGTGCGGGGCTTTGTTTCGAACCCCGCTAATAACAATATTTACTTTCACTGCAATATTATACTAATATTAGGCCTGTATTAGATGTTGTCCTTTTTCTGAGTTTTATTTTATATATGTAACACACACTGAAAGTGACTGTCATTTGACAGCCGTACTTCAAACTCGAGAGTTCCCGTAAATTTCAGCCCAGTGGTTTTCCTCCGTCCTTCCCAGGTAGATTCTGAAATAATACCTTAAATTTGCCCACGAACATTTTCTTACGTGGCCTTGCGACTTCGATATTCACTAATCGTCTTATGATTCAGCGCTGTAGGCAAGTTTGATTAGTCCTGATATCAACAGTCGTGTTATTTTCTGTCTTCCGGTTTATGACACCGTGTAGTACATCAGGTAGGTACCATCGCTTCGTAAGTAGGTACTGCATGCATCTTCAGGATTGGAAACGAAAGCAATATGTTGTTCCAAAACGTTGGTGTCCAGCTACTAAAATCCACGGTGTCGTAACGCGGAAGGTCAGACCGCTGTGAAAATCTCAGTCCTTACACAAGTCGACAAATGAATGAAATACCGACGACGCCATACCGACGACGCCATCGGGCATGGCGGTATTCCGGCGTCCAGGCGATCGCTTGTAATTGTACTGACGGATCTGATGTCACTTCGTGTTTTAATATTCGCAGCGGCGACGGTTGGAATGGACCTGGTAATAACAGTGCCGTTTGCAAGGGTGCACAAATTCCGGGCGCCTGGTCGATCGGGCAACTAATACTTTCATGTTAATTTTCCTTGCAGTCTCGCACAAAAATGTGTATCAGTTCCAATTCCTCGAGTAGAAAGTGCCAGATAGCTGTGAGGTGGACAGGTCGCTTCAGAATTGTGGGCCCTCATTATGGAGCTTGCTTCATGCCACCCTTCTGATGTTTAGGAATTGGACGTGGTTCGGAAATTTTTGGAAAAGCTGTGAATCCCTCTTCATTTGGCTATATCAGATAGACCTCACTCAACAGGCAGTGTCCAATACGTAATGAATCGGTCGTACCGACGTACATTTAACCCTTTAAAGACGGAACGTAATATGTTTTATATAAGGACTCAGTGCGTACCGCGCTGTAAACACTCTCCACTTCGGTTATAAAAACCAGTCTCTTAATGTTTTATAAGGCAAAAGTTGCTGTTTGTTCTGAGATCCGTACAAAACACATAAAACGCAATGTCAGCAACATGTAGAATTTCTGAATGTTAAACCTGGTGGTACGTAAAGTTACCGCTAGGCTTTAAAAGGTTGAAGGAGCAGAGGCTAGATTTGAATAGAAGACACTTTCATTTCCCGCTGAGGCTATTCGTGTCCTCGTCGGCTCCTTAAGGCCATTGTCGGAAAAAGTGCTTTAAAATAGGTCACGGCAATTTTTGTCATGCCTCCTCCAATGCTGCAGAAGTTAGGAGGCTGCCAGATTAAAGCTTTCAAATAGGCCACGGCAAATATATCGCCGTATATCTTTGTGCTATTCGTTGACATTAGAATACGAGCGTGTAATGCATTGCTTAATACAACTGCAAAACGCGGGAGTGATGTTTTCCGTAATGGTAGTATATTCAAGGCAGGAAGTGCATCAACGTCAATTTATTTCTGCGTGTTCGTTGATTTGAACTGATTCTTTCTTCTCGATTGTCCTACTTCTTCCCTTTTTCGTCCCCTTCTCAATCATCCTCTGTTTTCTGCTTCAGTACTTTTTATAACTAATTTTTCTGCTGTTGAATTCCTCCCTTCCCTTCCTTCTTTCTTCCTTTCTTTTGTTTCCACAGCAAGAATTATTAGTGTCCGCCTTCCTTGTTTTCTGGTATCCCGTGAGCAGTATGGTTTTACCTCTCTTTACGAAAGAAAAATGACGCAGAGAAAGGAAAGAAAGTCATGGTATTAAATCCCGTTATTTTTCCTTAAGCAAGACTTCCCCATTTACATGCTGTCCCCTGTCTTTTCTTTCTTTCCTATTACTCTACGTCTTCTCTATATCCCACTGCTTAATATTGCTTTACAGGTCGAATGCCTCGCGAGACGTCGCCCTTTCATTACAGTACTATAGTATTAATTGAATGTTGGCAATAGGTATGCGAACCGTTCCGTCCGGTAGGTCACTGAGCGTGCATCCACATGACTTGCGTTCTTCTGTCAACTTTATGCAAGAAATAAACCTGAGTGACACAGACGAGACAAAAATAAATGTTTACTCTATCAAAACAGGTTATAAAATTTAATGTGTTCCATGTCCGTGCACTATATTATACAAAAACACTAATCGACAACAAATGCACAAAGAGAGTTCTTTCGTCAATCGTAACACACTCCTACATGTTTCGACGCTGCTGGGTCATCTTCAGGGAGGGCTTTTTTGTTAGCGTTGCACTAAGCTTGCACTTTATAGTTGAGTGAGAATGTGCTGTTGACTGTGTACTGCGTTGTTTTCGGAGGTGTGAACTCTCTGCGGTCCCGGCTTGCAGTGCAGGCCGGGACCGCAGAGAGTTCACGCCTCCAGTAACCAGTCAACAGCACATTCTCACTCAACTGTAAAGTGCAACCTTAGTGTAACGATAACAAAAAAAGTTCTCCCTGAAGATGACCCAGCAGGGTCGAAACATGTAGGAGTGTGTTACGATTGATGATAAAACTCTCTTTGTGCATTTGTTGGTGATTAGTGTTTTTGTAGGTTATAAAATATACACATTGCGTAACCATTGTGGTTCGCTCACTTCGCTGTTGCCTTTAAAGGCATTCAGTTCGTGAGTTCGCGTAATGTGGCAGTATAAAAATCTCATTTGTAAACCGTAAAGTGTACAGGCAACGTGGCTTTTAGATACAATGTGTTTCGGCCTAAGTTCATTTCTGTCCTTTGTCCTCTTTGATCATTATATGCGAAAAAAGAAATTTTGTCCGTACCTCACGTGTTTGTAGTTCGATTTGTGGGCTGTTTCGTTACAATAGAGCGATGTAAACAATAGTGGTGAGCATTTATGACTTGCCTTAAAAATCGAGTAAAGGACTGACGTAGTTTTTTTTTTTGCGGGCGTAAGTGACGTCGCGTTTACGTGCTTGAAACCGTATATAACATTGTGAAAGTAAAGAACGCCTTGCTAAATTCAGTGTACTGCGTCACAGGCTATACCATTTACAATCTTGTTTGTTTCTTCCCTAGCCCCCTGCTTTATCCCACTCCATTTAATTCTCATTCTTGAGTCTGATGAGTACGGAGAGTACGTCTTTACGTTAAGTCCTTGTTCGGAAATTTATAATGCAGGATGTACTGAAACTGGTTGTATACCGTAGCATCTATCCCTTAAATGAAGCGAATGTGTTAATTAATCAATGTAGGTAATGCCACTAAGGATGCGCTGCGTGCTTCTATCTGGGTTTATGTGGCTATTACCATCAGTGTAACAAACGTATTAAGCATTGACGACCGGCAGGGGAAGGCAGTTTATACCCCTGTCTCCTGTACCCTGTCTTTCGTTGGCACGTTAAGAAAAGAGCCACGCTGTTAGGCTAGAGACTTTGCTTGCTGAAAGAACAAATCAGGCGCAGCTTCGAGTGTATTGTTACCATTTAACGGTATTGTTGTCCCTGTCTTTATTTAAACACTTATGAAGAATGGAGGCATGGAGGTACATCTCCACGCCTTATTAACCTCAGCACTAGATAGAGTTGGGTGGACAGTTTAACTCCGTACCCTTGAGAAAGGTCCTCACCGTGTGTAGGGCCCCGTAAGGGCATTGACGCGGTGGAGAATAGAAAAATGTCTGGCCGGTGCTGTAAATCGAGAGTCGGGTGCCCAGTTGTTCCAGCCCATAAAATTATATCGGCTCCGAATACGTATGTTAATGGGAGGCGAAAGGTTAAGTTGCTTTGATAGCTAACCGTGACTACATGAAGGCGTGTAGGTGCAATAGAGAAAAACTTCAGCAGTTTTTTAGGCTCGTTCGCAGAATTGCGGAAAGCAACTATTAGCTTCGTGATCCTCTCTGTCTGTCCGTCTGTCTCTGTCTGTGCGTCCGTCCGTCCGTCCGCCCGCCCGCCCGCATGGAACAACTTGACTCTCACTGAACGGATTTTCAAGAAACTTTATGTTTGCATGTTTTTATAAAATCAGCCCATAAAATTAAAGTTTCTTCAAAATCTGGCAAAAATAACGGGTACTACTTGACATGAATACGTGAGCATATTTATGATATCTCGCTAAATTCTTCTTAAAATGAGAAATATTTCATAAAACTTAGACAAAATCAAAACATAATTTTGTATCTAATACCATTTTTTTTTCGAAAATCGTGCCGTTTATGAGATAATGTGGAAAAAATATGGTACAGCCGGACAGGCCACAGGTGACAATATAATACGACGCATGCGCATTGCGTGCTGCATAATTAAGGTTACAGACACACACTCAGATTACGTTTTACTTATTGGTTTTCAGCGGCAACAATGGTTGCGCGAACGCGCTTCAGTGATACATTATAGTACCCTGCCTGTCTTATGCTAGATATGGTACAAAGTTCAGCATGAGAAGTGTCTGGCTATGAATATGACAATCGGAATTTCTTCCCGGTATGGATTTTTTTCTTCACTGTTACATCCAGAGCTACTGTGCTTGAATCTGCTGTCCGTTGTGTTGCTAGAACGGAGAAATAAAATGAACAGATCCATCTCCACGCCCCCTGCACGTAACATCCAAGTACACGTACTTTAGTGCTACGTGTATTCATTCGATTGTGTCGTCAAATTGCTGTCAAAGACAGCGGTACTGGTAAATGATGTAACTCTCTGAGGCTGTCACCAGCTTTACTGATCATATTTGTCATCTGGGTGTTTGTAGAATTGGGTTGTGATCTCGACGTTTCGGAGGAACATTTTGCTGCCCTGTTCGGCATCAGACCCTGCCCATTTTCACGCTGCGGTACCTGCGTCCACCGTTAAAGCTCAAGGAAGTAACAACGTTGCGTATTTGGCAGCACTGCGCAACTTCTTGTGCCGCTTGAACTGTCAGGTGGCCTGCTGTTTACGGAAGGACCTAATCCTAAAGTAAAACCGGATGATAAAGCCGTTGTGGCGTCTAAAATATTAATACCAGAAGGGAACCGGCGAGCAGCAGTAAGCCCCCCATATCCCGTAGGCTAGACTCTTAGAAGCAGATTATACGTCGTGTTGAGTAAATGAGATCTGTGATGAAATTAGAAGAATATTCGTTTCTAGGCCAATCTCAGTGACCGCGCGGTATAAATAGTGGGTCTGCGACCGTTCGCATGCTGGGATTGTGGGTTCGAATTCCGCAGCGGGCATGAATATCTGTCTATTGTGTCGTGTGTTCTCAGGTACAGGTCTCTGCGTGGGGCCGATCACTTGTCCAGAGGAGGCCTAGCGAGTGTGGCGTGTCTGAATGTGATCGTGAAGCCTTGGCAATAAGGAGGCCCTGGCCCAGCAGGGGCTGTTGCGCCATTGGAAAAAAATACATATTTCTAGAATTTTATGTTGCTATTTACTTGAAAATCAATATAATCACCATTTTCTTTCCGAAACACCCTATAGCCGTTCGGCGCTACATAGGTGTACTGTGGATAAAATGCAGTTAAATAACATGTGGGTGTAATTCATCCATTGATGGTCAACCGTCAGCTCATTGTGAATTAGACTTTCGCATCCGTTGTTTTATACAGGGTGTTCGAAAGTGAGTACTACTACGGTAGCCATGTAACAATATAAAACCCAGCAAAACTGGCAGGGTGTGGTGATGCAGTACCACAACTCGCAATGCTGGCAACATGCAGATATCGTGCAAAAAACTACTAGCATATTGTGTGGGGCTGTTATTAATTGTGTTTACAGTGCTGTATTATGTGATGTGCGTGTGTGTTTAAGTTCACAGTGACTTTTCGGACACGCTTTATATCCAGTGCAGATGACATCGAGCACAGTGTGTTCAGCCCCCGCCTTTGTTTACGTTTCAGGTGTCACTGCAAACAGTCCGCCGCAGCTGCTGGAGGACATCAACAACCTCCCTGTGAGCGAGGGTACTCCAGTAGGGAAGGTTCTGTTCACAGTAAACGCAACTGATCCCGAGGGCTCGCCCGTCCACTACGGCATTTTAGACACGGACCAAGTTGGTGTGGATAAGGACACGGGAGAAGTGCGTGTCATCTTGCCCTTAGACAGAGAGGTGAGTTCCTCTAATTCAACCTTTTAGATCCTAGCTGTTACTTCATATACCGCCAGGTTTAATATTTAAAACTTCTACTTTCTGCCCACACAGTGTATTTATGAGTTTTATATGGATCGCAGAAGAAACAGCGACTTTTGCCTTGTACATCATTAACTGATTGGTTTTTATTACCGAGAGGGACTGTGTTTACTGCGCGGTACGAAACTGCTCTTTAAATGAAACATCTTCCGTACAACTGACAAGCATAAAACAAGTTTATAACCAATAAACTGCACATATTAAGAATAGAAAACACTCCTACATGTTTCGGCTGTTGTCTTTAGCCATCTACAGAGAGTTTCAATAATTAAAGCCGTACACAGCGTTGTTATTCAGCCGTGTCACATGTAGATGGTAAAATATGTAATGACAGCAGACCGTTAAAATATCTATGTACAGTGTTGTTAAAAAATTGCGCTAAAATTGTGTAACACAGACATTTATTGAAGTCTTCTGCGTCCAAATATCTTGAAATAGTAAAAATCTTCGAATGGAACCGAGTGGTAAGTCCTGTATATTGGCACTATATGTTTACATTATGTAGAATCACTCTGTACAGACATTGCTTACTTTTATGCTACAGCAAAAACAGTAGGAAAGGTAAAGTTTACCCTCTACTTTATTAACCTTTTAAAGCCTAGCGGTAACTTTACATACGACCAGGTTTAACATTAAAAAATTCTACGTGGTGCCCACATTGCGTTTATGTGTTTTGTACGGATCTCAGAACAAGCAGCAACTTTTGCCTTATAAAAAATTAACAGACTGCTTTTTATAACCTAAGTGGAGAGTGTTTACAGCGCGGTACGCACTGAGTCCTTATATAAGACAGATACGCTTCGTCTTTAAAGGGTTAAACACCACTCCTTGAAGGCGTAGGGGGAATGGAGGCGTAGTGTCACATATTGTTTACTTCGGCGCCAGTTGGCGAGGTGAGTGATCAGTATGACGCCCCGGCCGCTTTACCCACGCAGGAATGGCTGTAACAATTAACTATGAGGCTGGGTGGGCCACAGATCTGGTCTGGGTGCTTCGAAGAGGAGAAAGGTACTTTACCTGTGCCGGAAACCGAAACCTAGTTACCATACCCGCTGATCTAGCCCAACTTCCAGGAGTAACTTTTGTGCAGGAAGCTAGAGCAACCGTTTATGAGCAGTGGTTCCGGGTGGAAGGGGGGGGGGGGGGTTGGCCATCTAAGATTGTACATGTCAACGATACACTTGGACTTATCAGTACATTCCAGTCAGCATAAAAGCCACAGTTTGTACCATATAACTCTCTTGAAAACCAAACGTCCACCAACCATTTACCGTAATGCATATTTTCGCAAATGTCTGGCAAAATAATATTTTCCTTGTCAGACTGTATAAAAGATGGTTTGTCCTGAACACCGTATCATGAAGGGACTTAATTTTGGCCTTAGATGAAAGTTGGCGGTCAGCGTCACGCTCTGATTGCTGAACCCTACGAAGAATGTCCGCAGGACTCACTGACTTCCCACAAAAGTGTATGGACGTGATGCTGAAGACACGAAGTGTGACCCCGATCTTTCAGCCGATATGCTGGCTGTACTATCGCAACTGGGTGCTGCATGCCATTCAGAGCTTTCCGCAAGGAGCTTCAAAAATATGAAATGCCTGTAGCTGCAGTAATTCAGTGCATTTAATTAGGAATTTAACGGGATCAATACAGCCAGTTACAGGCTGTCTGTACCAGGTTATTACAAAAGCACTGAATAGTTCAAGCGACATTTCACGGTCTCACCGCAGCGACTGCATTACTGTATTTTGTGATGTTACGCCATTTAATCTGGTATACGTGTAGCGTTTTTCCAATATTTGTTCATAAATTCGATATCCAGGGATAGTTACAAAGCGACTGCGCTAGAACTATTTCATGGAACACACATTCCAATAATTTTCTGTCTCCTAGCAACAGATTTACAATCGATCATAATTGATATCTTGTAAACGCCTAGATATAAAAGGGTATGGGGAGCTTTACAGTCGATCATGCTTACGTTTCCTTTGTCAGCTGTTTCTGTCTGATATATTTTATGCTTCATGTCCGATATACTGTATGCTTCACGTCTGATATGCTTTATGCTTCATGTGGATATACTTTATGCTTCCTGTCCGATATACTTTATGCTTCGTGTCCAATATACTTTATGCTTCATGTCCGATATACTTAATGCTTCATGTCCGATATACTTTATGCTTCACGTCCGAGATGCTTTACTTTATGCTTTCTGTCCGATATACTTTATGCTTCGTGTCCAATATACTTTATGCTTCATGTCCGATATACTGTATGCTTCACGTCTGATATGCTTTATGCTTCATGTGGATATACTTTATGCTTCCTGTCCGATATACTTTATGCTTCGTGTCCAATATACTTTATGCTTCATGTCTGATATACTTAATGCTTCATGTCCGATATACTTTATGCTTCACGTCCGAGATGCTTTACTTTATGCTTTCTGTCCGATATACTTTATGCTTCGTGTCCAATATACTTTATGCTTCATGTCCGATATACTCAATGCTTCATGTCCGATATACTGTATGCTTCACGTCCGATATACTTTATGCTTCATGCCGATGTACTTTATGCTTTCTGTCAGATATACGTCATGCTTCATGTCCGATATACCTCATGCTTCATGTCCAATACAGTTTATGCCAGGGCTGTGGAGTCTGTACACAAAAGCTCCGACTCGAACTCCTCGATTGTTAAAACTTCCGACTCCGACTCCTCGATTTTTAAAAGTCCGACTCCGACTCCTTCATAAAAGCTCAATATTCATTAATAAACGTAAACCTATAAGACATTTCATTGCCACCACGTGAATCATCAGGCTACTTTTTTTACTTATAACTGATATTTAAGTATAAGTCTTACGGTTACTGTAGCTATCAGGGCTCTGGAGTTGGAGTATCTAGTTAAGATTTTAGACTGAGGTCGGAGTCGGAGTCGGTACATTTTTGCCGACTCTGACTCCACCTGAAAATTCATTCCGACTCCGACTCCACCTAAAATTCCTTCCGACTCCGACTCCACAGCCCTGCTTTATGCTTCATGTCCGATGTACTCTATGCTTTCTGTCTGATACACTTTATGTTTCATGTCCTATATACTTTATCTTCATGTCCGATATACCTTATGCTTCATGTCCGATATACTTTATGCTTTCTGTCCGATATGCTTTATGCTTCCTGTCCCATATACTTTATGCTTTCTCTCCTATGTATTTTATGCTTCGTGTCCGTAGTACTTTGTGCTTCATGTCCGATATACTTCATGCTTCATGCCCGATATACCTTATGCTTCATGCCCGATATAATTTATGCTTTATGTCTCATATACTTTATGCTTTATGTCCGATACACTTTATGCGCAAACCGTCCGACTTTCGAGACAATGAAAATAAAGGAACGCTGTGTTTATAGATTTCGGAATTTGTATGTAAGCCAGAATGGTCTTTGATCGCAGTAAGTCTTGCTGTAACAAATAAATGAAGCTTCTCATAACATGAGTGTAGGTCTGCATGGTTGTAAGTTCATGTGCATCTGAAACACAATTTTACACAATGCTACAACTGTTAGGTTTTTAAACTTTAAACTTGGCCTCTCTAGAGACAATGAAGTGGAAGCAAACGTGCCTCAATTGTTGCGCTGTGCAGACTTTTACATATTGTTTTGTTTGTTCTGACTTCCATTTCTTTCTGTCTGTCCCCTCAGCTCTCGAATAAGTTCCTAAAGTTGAAGTCGACTTATGAATTGTGAATTAATTTCCTGAATTGTACTCGTATTATCATGTGCTTCCCTTTGTGTAACTCACTTCAGCGTGCGCTAAAATAAATTTCAGCGGCAGGGAGGTAGGCAGGGAGGGCCACTAAGGAAATAATTTTGTCACCCATAGATTTTTTCTTCTTGCCCTCATTCCATCTTTCCGCGCTTAATGTTACATTAAATGGGTATCTTTTTCCCCTCTTGTCCTTCGCATTCGTAATAAGAGGCAAAATTTTTTGTGTTAAGCATCATGTCACATAGCTGTATAGACAGTGGAGGTATAGCTCCATACGTTGTTAACCTTAGCACTACATGGATTTGACTGTTAGCTTCACGGCTGTGCCACGTTACCCCTGGGGATATAATCTCTGCTCCCATTTGTTAAGGGATTTGTTGGGCCCCATATGCTTTTTAGACGTTGTGGAAAAGAGAAAACTCACTTAACCCTGCAGGGAAATGAACCCTATTTATAGATTGTCCAGTCACTACACAGGCTGCGCTACCCTGGCATCGCCTCTTTAATGTACACAAACTAGACTGAAATGGCGTGGACATTAGGGTAATAATTAAACGAACTGTAATCGTTTGTTGGCAGTAAATATTCTAGAATTACATTGAATTATTTTAGGAGGTTAATAATGACATGTGTTTATGGGATGGTTATGAATCGCTGTAATTTGTTAGTCAGTGAATCTGTCATGAAGCATGTCAGTTATGAAGGCGGTCATTCTGTAAGTCAGTGAATTGGTTATTCGGTGCGTCATTCATTAAATTATTCAGAATATAATTCAGTCATTCAGTAAGCCAGTCAGTAGACCTACAAGTCAGTTACTGTTCGTCATCCAGTTAACAGACCTGTAAGTGTAAGTAAGTGAGGGTCGTTCCTTCAGTGGGCTTGTACTGCTTGTCAGTAAATGAGAGTCAGTCAGACAAGAGGCCTGTATATAAGTCAGTAAGTGAACATTACTCTGTGAGTAGGCCTGTATATAAGTCAGTAAGTGAACATTACTCTGTGAGTAGGCCTGTATATAAGTCAGTAAGTGAACATTACTCTGTGAGTAGGCCTGTAGGTAAGTCAGTAAGTGAATATTATTCTGCGAGTAGGCCTGTGAGTGATTGCCATTCAGCCAGTATGCCTGTATTTCAGTAAGTGAGCGTCATTTTGTCAGTAGACCTGTAGGTGGGTCAGTAAGTGTTCTGTCACTCAGGTGGCCTGTAGAATAGTCGGTGGGGCTACACATAAGATGGCGTCATTTAGCCAGTAAACGTGTGTAAATGTGAGTAAGTAAGTGTCAGTCAGTCAGTAGCCCTATAACGTCATTCACTCAGTATACCTATAGCTAACCAGTAAAGAAGCGTCATTCAGTCATTAGGCCTTATAGCATGTCAGCAGATAAGTGTCATTCGTACAGTAGTTGGATAGGTCAGTAGGTGTCATTTAGTCTGTAAGCCTTTACCTTAGTCAGCAAATGAGCATGATTCGATCAGTTGGGCTGTGGGGGTGACGGAGTGAGTTGTAAATTAACCTTTTAAAGCCTAGCAGTAACTTTACATACGACCAGGTTTAACATTAAAAAATTCTACGTGGTGCCCACATTGCGTTTATGTGTTTTGTACGGATCTCAGAACAAACAGCGACTTTTGCCTTATAAAACATTAAGAGACTGGTGTTTATAACCGAAGTGGAGAGTGTTTACAGCGCGGTACGCACTGAGTCCTTATATAAAACAGATACGCTTCGTCTTTAAAGGGTTAATATGCCTTCTGCTGGATGTTTCTGATTGATATTAAATTAACAGTAGCGATATGAAAAGTCGGTCTTTGCCCTGTGACTCTTGCCATTATGTTCTCATCAGCACACTTGAGACAAAGTAATTTTAATCTCGCAACTGTAATGCATACGCTTAACAATAACACGCCTAAGAAGCGGCCCGATTCTGATGAAGACTGAATTGAGGGGTACGTAGAATTTAATCTATTTGTTGTCTGAAGTAGGGGGGAGAAGGAGGGATAAAAGCAATGAACGTGAAATCATCTCCTTACTAAATAGGGCCCAATCTAAAAGTGCTTTCTTGTGACAGCCCAATTAAAACTTGAGTTTGTTTCTCAGCGTTATGAATCATCGAACGCGGTTTCGTCTGAAAGAGACGTTACTTGAATTGGTTCGCAAGGATCTCCATGGCGACGGAGTGAACGGAGATATAGAGGAAGGGTAGGTAAAGTTTTATTGCTGGGGCCGCACTGAGAGAGCCACATAATTGCGAGAAACCTATGAAACAAATAATAATTCACAGTGCGGTCTTCCGAGTCACTAGGTCATATTGAATCCGCATTGTCCAAGTGACCTTCTCGCCCCTGTTCTGTCGCTTTAACTTTTCTACTGTGTGTTTAGGGCTGGCACATATCGGTCCGTACAGTGACTGTAGGGTACTGGCTGGACGTCCGATTTGTCGTGTTTCGAATCCCGGCACAATCAAAAGTTTTATTCCTTCTCCAAAGCGTCCACACCGGCTCTGGGACACACACACAGTCTTCTATTCAAAAAGTACCGGTGGCGCTTTACCGGGGGATAAAGTGGCCGGAACGTGAGGCTTACCACTCACCCCCCTCTAGTGCAGAGTTTAACAGTAACTGGAGCTGTACATATACTCACGCTATTGACTTTATAGCTTGAATACGGACTAACGTACGTGTATGCTACAGCGATTTACTTAACGACGCTTCTGACAGCCTGTCCAGGTCCGAGGCCTTGTCAAAGGTTTCGTGTCGTGGTAATGTTTTACGGTGTGGAGTTGTTAGCGTTTCTTCCCACCCCTTTTCACGTATTTATAGATTATATTTGGAAGAGGTGCTTCAGGAAAATTTTCGTCTGAATTTACGACAGCAGGATCGGTATTTAGCGTATGCGTCGCACAGAAGTACACTATGTGCCAGTGGTATGCCCATTGCTACTGAAGACTTGGCCGTTCAACGGCTGCAGACAGTAGAAACATCCCTCAGAGAGCGCGGTGCATCCGGCTTGCTGAACCGGCCGAGTTTGATGCGATGAGGAAACCAACAGAAAGTGACCAACGATATGGGCCAGATAAATTAATTATCCTATATATACGTGGGGTCAATGACCCTATATATATAGGGTCATTAATTTATCTGGCCCATATCGTTGGTCACTTTCTGTTGTCTTCCTCATCGCATGAAAATTGATATACTGTATATCATCACCATCATCCATTAGTGTAATGTCCGTTCAAGATTCCAAGGAAATTATCTGTGTAGACACATATATATATAATTCTCTATATATTTGTGTATATAGTTGTACATATTTATATATATATGTAAGGAGTTTCCTTGCAGTTGTAAACGGCTATTACACTACTGAATGATGGTGATGATGATGATGATGATGATGATGATGATGATGATGATGATGATGACGATGATACATAGTGTATTGGAGATTTAATTAACTATTATACAAGTGAGAAGCAACTGCAATTGCTGGAAAGCATGAAGTTTGTTGTGAAATCAGAAGTGGACTTAAAAATGCATTATGCTGCTTATAAAGCGTTTTCGAAGCCCCTCGACCACAATGAATGGCGCCTGCGCGAATCGTGTATATTTTAAGCAAAGTTTTCCATTGCATTATCAGACAGTGGTCGCTGCGGGTAATACAGCGTCCGGCGGAGGGGGGGGTGTGTGGAGAGAAGCGAAGCTTTGCACAATTTCCCGTTCGTTAAGGCTCGAGTGTACTTAAGCATCTCCTGAAACCTCTCATACGTCACAAAGGGTCTCAGAATGCTGCCTTCATAGAGATTGTCCACAAATATTCAAACAGCTCGTGTGATTTGTATTTCTATTTACTAATTTATATTCCAGTTTTGTATTTCGAACCTGAATGGTTCTTACCGTATTCTCTCAGACTCAATTTGGAATTCTTGCAGTAAAGCAATGAACCCTGTGCCCCATTTCACAGTCTACATTCATTTTGCCTTCACCGCTGAATTTGGATCTCTCTGGGACAAACCCATCCTATCAAATGAATACCGGTAGCTCTTTCTCGGAGACTAAAGAGGCTGGAGATTAAAAACACGTGGCGCTATAATTCCGCTCGTTCTTACGTCTTTATTTATTACGGGGTTCTTAATTAAGCACTGAGACAACTTGACCTCAGTTAAGAATATTTCTCCGAAAAGAGGGCAGTACGGGAATTCATATATGAAGGTCTTCTGTAGGATATCTACTTACGAAACAACTTGTGGTTTGCAGAAGTGTTATTACGAAATATGACAATTGACTGCCTCCCTTTGAAACTAGCCGCCACTGTTTCAAACGTGATGCTGAACTTCAAAGAGGAGCTACAGAGTGTTAGCTGATACATAATGCCTTTGAAGTTTTCACAAATATAATATGGTTCGTCAGTCGAAACTCATGAAATTTCTCGTCATAAAAAGAGGAATTTTACAAAGGGTTTAAAGTGGAAGAACAAGTGCTGTCTGTAATAGGAGTCACTGCAAAGTTCACTTAATATAAAATCAAGAATTACGCTTCAGTTTTATAAGGATTTAAGCAACAAAGGACGGCAGTAACTGTGAAACTTTTGTGTCTCAAGGAAAAGAAACACAGCAAAGTTTCTGAACTTCCAAACTTTTAGCCCCGAAAAGCCTCTGTAAATTCAATGTCGTATTCTCTAAAATTCTTACAAGGGACGAACTCAGAAGATGTTGTCTTACAATGAAAAACCGAAGTTCCAAATAAAGCATTATAGAAACAACTGAAAACAAAACCCTCAGGAGAATTGGCAGTTGGGATATTAGATGACTAAAAACTTTGTGGTCTGATCAGATCACCCGGTTTTGTTAGAGTAATGACATTTAGGAAGTTACGATGGTCTGAGCATGTAGTTAGGATAGGGGGAAGAAAAAGGTGCTTGGAACTTTGGTGATGAAAACTTTTAAAAATTGGTAACTATCTGTTAAGTTGCGTTCAAACACGAAAGGACGTGGGAAGTTGAACTTTTGCGTGTGCGCACTATGAAGACATGCAGGAGTAGACGTATATCTTAATCTCGGCACCTAGTATGCTCAGTACGAATGATTAGTTTGACGCCCGGGCTGATTTACCCCTTGAGAAAGCGCACTCCGTTGCCTGTTGAATGAGGGGGCCGTAGGGGCCAAGGAGCAGGTCTGGAAGTTTTGGAGAAAGGATGAATCTCTTGCTGCTGCTGGAAAACTCTCGGATGTCCATCCCTGAAACGTAGTCACTATACTGACAGAACTATCGCGAACGTATTTTTCTGTGGCGCAACAACCTAAATTGTGCCAAGGCCCCCTCGTTTTGAGGTTTCTGTATCACACACAATTAGACACACACACACGCGCGCGCTGGTACTCCTCTGAACGAGTGATCAGATCGTCGCAGAGACCGCTACCGCCACAACGCACAACAAACACAAGAGACAAATTCCATGCTTTCGGCGGGATTCGAACCCCCCCCCCCCATATCACTTTATGGTGCGGTGCTTAATGAAGAACAGGGTCAGCCTTACATATAGATGAGCTTACCGTTATGAAGGTTTCAGTTTGTTCAACGGTAGGTCACTGAATATAAATGTCGCTGTGATGTCTCTACATTCACCGGAACAAAACAATCTCGGCTCTCGCAGTAACCTACTTTTCAACATAGTTCCTGTAGTTCCTCTCTGGTGACAAGACAGTGTGGTGAGAAGGAAAACGCAGGCTGCTGGCACATTGTGCTGACAGGCGCTCTTCTGGTGGTTCAGAAATGAAGAAGAGGAAGTTCTGGAACATTTGTTGTTGACATAGCGACATAAAATAACTTTTCTCCTCGCATACAGAGTTTTAAATATAACAAAACTATATAATAAAGCACAGTCTGCCACAACACCACTATGTATTTTGTATAAGTACATTACAGCATTACAGTGTATGTGTGTTAGTGCATTACAGCATTACAGTGTATATGTGTGTGTGTTAGTACATTACGACATGTTTCGGTTCTGTTGAAACGTCATCATGTAATGCACACGTCAATAAAATACAAATCCTCATGCATTCAGTGTAAAAAACTTGTTTTACTGAGATCTCTCTAATATACAGCATAAGACCATAAAACGTCCTAGGTAAAATATGTGTTAGTTTTACACGTTTGAAATAACACATATTTTCGCAAACTTGCGAAAAACAACTATTAACTTCAGCATGTCTGTCTGTCTGTCTGTCTGTCTGTCTGTCTGTCTGTCTGTCCGTCCGTCCGCATGGAACAACTCGGCCCCCAGTGGACGGATTTTCACGAAATTTTATGTTAGATTACTTTTCGAACTTGTGTCATGAAAATCCAATTTTGATTAAAATCTGACAAGAATAACGGGTACTTTACATGAAGACCCACGTACATTTATGATAACATCTCGCTGAATTCTTCTAAGAATGAGAAATGTTTCAGATAAAAGTTGTAGAGAAAATCAACACACACATTTTGTGTTCAGTAACTTTTTTTTTTTTCTAAAATAGGGGCGTTTGTGAGATTATGTAGAAAAATGTGGTAGAGGCGGACAGGCCACAGATGACAATATAATATGGCGCATGCGCTTTGCATGCTGGATAACTACCGCTACGGGTACACACTCTGAATATGTAATGCTTATTGCTTTTCCATGGCAACAATGGTTACATGAACGCGCCTTATTTGTTATTAATGTGCTCGCACAACAGCCGTAAGGCCAGTTTCAGAGGCAACACAGGATACGTAAATCATACAGCCACGCATAGAAAAGATATGGTAACTGATCACATCACTTACCACACGGCATGAATAATATCAGAATTGTGAAATTAAAGAACGGGTTAAGTGAGGCGTAGCAATAATAATATTCATAATAATAATAATGTGATAAAGAAAGAAGCCGAGAAGATTCTAAAATATAAAGACCTCATAATAGAAATACAGCGCATGTGGAATGTAAAAACAAAGGTGATGCCAGTTATAATAGGAGTAACTGGAACCATTTCAAAATCCTTCAGAAAATACTTGAGCAGCGTACCGGGAAAGCACGATATCAAGGGACTACGGAAAACAGCTATATTGGGCACAGCACACACACTGCGGGAAGTGCTAATGTAGAAGCACAAAAGAGGTTAATATTGCAGACAGCGCTATATGCACCATTAACAGTTACGTGCAGGGTAGCTGCGACACTGTGTACCCTGGAAACATGGTTTGTTTCAGGTATATAAGTGTGAATACTCTGCATAAAGGAGATGATGATGATGATAAAGTTATATGTGCTGTGTTGCTTCTGTTGTTAATGAGTTGTGTAAACGGTGGACAATACAATAAAAGGACATCAAAACCAATAGGACTTTAAATGCTGTACTGAATTGATGTGTGGTATTCTTTCAAATCTTGTCTATGGCTTTGCAGACTACAAAATGGAGAATTTTATCTTGTTTAAAAGACACGTTTTTCTTCGAACGAAAATCACAACGCACTAACAATGGAACAAATTCTTAAACCCCCGGTCTTACTTGTGCCTTCTTCTCCATTTCACTGGCTTGTGCTGGGAATAAAATTGGATGGCTGTACTAAATCATGTTAGTTACACGTAGATCACAAATCTCGCGTTTTATGTGTCATAAAAGGTTCATTTTTCGCTCTAACACGACTTTCCATCGTCATAACTTTACCAAAGATGATAGCAATTTGTCATATTATCCTATTGTTTCTTTATAACCAGTAGTTTTTATGGTAGACCTGAGGCAATATCAGATCGTATAAACATTATCAGCCTAGATTCTTTATATGTCATTAAACAAAGATGAGATCGCTGTGGTATACGATTTACGCTTAAGGAAGTCTGTACAGGTCACAGGATGAAGAGAAAGGTCATTTGAGGACTGCTGCACCTTTGTTGATCTTGTTCAAGAGATCGCAGCGTTTTATGGGATGCCGTAAAAACTCGGACTCTAGTGTTTTATTTTCTAGATAACAGTTCTCGACGTTTATAGTTTCCCCCCGTGTTTTAGAGCCCAGTACCCTCAGGGTACCTGCTTGCGACCCCTTCATTTCCTTTAGCGCGATCTGGTAGCGTAGAATAACATTTACTTTCCGAGTAAAGGTAAGGTAGTCCCTGTCTTTACACCACGACATGAAGACCTGTAGGGGAGTAGAAGTGAAGCTCCATTCTTTCTTAGCCTTCCGCACTGGATAGAGCTGAATGGTCAGCTTCACGCCTGGCCGCTTTATCCCCGCTGAAATAGCTCACGGGGACCATCTATTGGATTTAAAAAATTAATTACTGTCGCCGCCAGGAATCGACCTCGTTTCTGCTGTCATACTGCCTGAAAGTTGCCTGAAAGGTAATCACTATAGTGACTGATCTAATCAGGTATTCAGCGTTCGTGTAATCCGAGATATTCACTCATTAGAATTATTTTTGCGGAACAGCTTAATGGAGTTTGGCTGAGATATTTAAGAGGTTACAGTTTCCTGGAGTTGTGCTTAGAAACACCGTAACAGGAAGATAACATTAAAATGGATATTCAAAAATAACATTGGATGTTGTGTTCTGGATTCATCTGACACAGGATAGAGGTGAGTGTAGGCTGTTGTGAATGTGGTAATGAACCTTCGGGATCCACAAAATGCGGAGAATTTCTTGACTACCAGAGGAACTGTTACATTCGCTAAGAATGATTTATTCCCTATGAATTTATTTATCTAATTAATTAGTGTATGTAAACAAGGGTAACTCTACTTGTAGTCGTCTCTCGTGTACACCGTACATTTGGTATGTGGTTACCAGGGTTTCGGAGGAAGCCGTTCTTTCCGAATTCAGGTTAATGTTACCTAACAACGACAGCTTAAAGACACACGACATTTTCAAACAGAGTCTTAGTTAGACGAACCACTCCACCATTGTGTCCACGTTTGGTGCCGCTCAGTCAGGCAACTCTGTTAGTGCCCATGTCTCACCACACCGAGATATCTGGTCTAGTGAGATGGTCGGGGCATGTGGTACGTATGGGGGAAGGCTTCCGGTGAGGAAACCTGATGGTAAGAGACGACTTTGAAGACCTAGGCATAGATTTGAGGATAATATTAAAATGTATTTTCAAGAAATAGGATGAGGGGGCATAGACTGGATTGTTCTACCTCAGGATAGGGACCGGTGACGGGCTGTTGTGAATGCTGCAATGAACCTTCGGGTTACAAAAAGGCGGGGAATTTCTTGAGTAGCTGAGGAACTGTCAGCTTCTCAAGAAGGACTCTGCTGCATGGAGTTACTTGGTATATTGATAATGCTGTCAACTTGCGTATGGAAGGCATCTGTTCCAAAGCGCGGGCGGTCCACCGACCCATCTTGACTGATTCTGTTACTGGCATTCCTCAGTCTCTCCTGTGATATCCTAAAATAGACCACGACCCTGTTATTACATATCCGTACGTGCCTACCAATTATGGTAATATTTCCATATCATTCGGCGATATGTAACATAATTTGGACCAGAGTCAAAAATAACCCAAGAGACGAGCGGCCATGCTGTATGAAGCTACTACTATAGAAGTTCCAGATTCCCTCACTACGGGTGTTAGGTGTAATGAATCACATGTCGGCCTCCTATTGGTCACCTACTGGGGAGGTTGCTGTAGGCGCGACTCACATGATGCGCCTTTTCCCTGGAATAGAACAACAACCAGTCAGCAAATAAAGATGAATTTCGTGAGTGTTTAATTCCATATTGACTCTTATTGGTTGCTGGTTTTAACTGACGAAAGGCAAGCACACAGAACTGCCATGCTTGAATTTTGGCACGATATGCACGGTGGACTGCTGTGTAATCAAGGCGCAGGTCACATTCCTTTGTGCACATCTTGTGAACCGGCTCGTTTATACAGCGATGGCTTTCTATTTACTTGGTACTGAAACTTCAGTAGCGACGTAGAATTGCAGGAGGGCACACATATAGCATGCATTCAGGAAACACCGTGTGGTCCTTGTACACGTAAACCCCTGAATTCTAGCAACTGAGCTGCTTTAGACGGGCTCTAAGCGTGCGTTTCAGGAACACCTCACCACCAGCTTTGGTCTTAACACTCGTCCTGTCGTGTTTACACCCACCAGGTTCGAGCAGTAGGTCCATATAACAGGATTACACACAAAGTCCCCGTCATTTTGCATGACAACCTTCAGCGCGAGTCCCACAAATCTTACGGCCCTACTACCTCAGTCACATGACTGCAGGTACTACGTAAGTAGACCAGTAGTGGCACCTCCACCGCTCTGACTGCAGATCTGATCTATGCGCACACGACTTCGCGCACTGTCTCGTCTTGTGACATCAGCCTAGGTTGGCTAATATTACCTGCGCCCGAAGCTGGAGACTTTGTGGAATTAATCCTGCTATACACTGAAACGTCTTGCGGTGAAACTTTAACATGCTATTCATTGACCGTGGATGTATTACTGTGGTTGTACTGCCTTTGTGAGCTGGAAAACGGTATATAACGGTACATGTATGTAATATACTCTCATAAGGCTCACTCAGCCTGAATAGTACTATCGCCCGCTTGCCTGAGGAAGGTTTATCGATTAGAAAGTCACAACAGGGATTTAGTGAATTACACGTGTTGACGGGCTTATTTTCAGCTTATGCCCTAATATGGGCACGTGTCTTAATTATGTTAATGTTTTCGCAGAATTCTTCTAAAACGTTTCTCTTCCTTCAACTGTAAAGTGATTAAATGTAGGAGAGTATTTTTAACCTTTTAAAACCTAGCGGTAACTTTACATACCACCAGGTTTAACATTAAAAAATTCTACGTGGTGCCCACATTGCGTTTATGTGTTTTGTACGGATCTCAGAACAAACAGCAACTTTTTCCTTATAAAACATTAAGAGATTGGTTTTTATAACCGAAGTGGAGAGTGTTTACAGCGCGGTACGCACTGAGTCCTTATATAAAACAGATACGCTTCGTCTTTATAGGGTTAATTTGTACGAGTACGTGTCGGTGCGCGAGCGTATTGTTCTGCACTTTTGGTTTTGACATCCTTTTGTTAATGGTTATTTTATGTGCAGAATTACACATCACGTGCTTCGCCATGCCAAATACACAGCCATTTATATTCCTTGCCAGGGTTGAGGTAAATTGTCCCTCTTAAGACCGTGCTATAGCTCGAGCGGTGAGTCGCCGGCCTGTGACCGGAGAGGCCCGGTTTCCACCCCGGGTAAGGCCATGTGAGATTTGTGGCGGACAAAGTGGCACTGGGACAGGTTTTTCTCTGAGTGCTCCGATGTCACCCTGTCTGTGTCACTTCACCTATGCTCCATACTTGTTTTCATCTCCATCAGGGTTGACCAACATGCGGCCCTGGAGGAAAGTATTTGCGGCCCGCAGTCACCTGAATAGTTTCAGTAATATAATTTAAAAAACATAATATAACAGGGCTAGAGAACATAATGTGGCAAGTTTATTGGCAGAGATGATGTTTAGGAACTCATCACTTTTAAGACAGCACACACTAAACAAATCTTTCTTTTTGATGTATGTATACAGAAGTGCCACGTACAGGGGAAAAGAGAGGTGCATACGGGATTTTGGTGGGGAGACCTGAGGAAAGCCGACCACTTGGGAGACCCAGGCGTAGATGGGAGGATAATATTATAATGGATCTTCAAGAAGTGGGATGAGGCATGGATTGATTTGAGCTGGCTCAGGATAGGGACAGGTGGCGGGCTGTTGTGAATGCGGTGATGAACATCCGGGTTCCATAAAATGCGAGGAATTTCTTGACTAGCTGAGAAACTGTTAGCTTCTCAAGAAGGCCTCTGTTCCATGTAGTTAGTTAGTTAGTTAGTTAGTTAGTTAGTTAGTTAGTTAGTTAGTTAGTTAGTTAGTTAGTTAGTTAGTTAGTTAGTTAGTTAGTTAGTTAGTTAGTTAGTTAGTTAGTATACACAAGTGCGGCCCTTGGGCGAGTCCTTACTAGTTATGTGGCCCTCGTGTGGGTTGAAGACGGACAGCCCTAATGTACATGTTGCTTATACCAGAAGAGCAATGGGCGAAGCCTGGGAACCTCCCAAAAAGGCAAAGCTCTTTCGGAAATCCGGGGGCATTAGACAGAAAAGAACTTCAACGTTTTGAACTCGCACTGTTTTTCGTTATTGTTGGATCCTTTCAGACGAACATATTTTTTCCTGCTGTTGTTATCGAGTGGTGGTCGGTCAGTGTGATGATTTCGCTGTTTGCCATGTTCGTAACAATGATATATGGACTTGACATTTCAAAGAGTTGCCGCCAGGCAGAGCTGTGTCAGCATGCTGCGCCATCTGTCACGTTCACTAATATTTGCCTTACGAACCGAGGAACAGCCTTGTCAATATAGGACTCTTTATCACTAGCCCACATCATAGTGGTTTCCAACCTCAAGAAAATTATTTATTGTGCATTAAGATAGATAACAGCAGAAGTCTTCTAAGGTTATTTCTTTATTTAGCAGAGCTCAGTAAACCACTGTGTACGTATGACAGTGCTCCCCTCTCCCCTCCCCTCCCGTCCCCTCCCTCCAAGTACTCCAAATCTCCAGGAGTTTAAATAATGATTTTTTTTTCAGTCAGTGGTACTCACGTGTACCATCTGCTTTAACTCCCAAAAAGTCTGCTTTTTATGCACATAACTTATGTGCTCTGTAGTATTTTATAACACAAAAGGTTACTTTGCTGAATAGCATTAATCTTTTGGTCCCTGTATAGCGTAAGATATTCTGTGGTACCAATTAATTCGTCACTGTTAACCATAACATTATACATATCGGTTAGAACAACACTCGTTTATAACGACACAAAATATTTAGTCCCTTTCATAACGTTATAACCGTGTTCGACTGTTTTTTTAATCTATCGTAGGGAACAAGTACAACATTAAATACCTGAATATTATTTGTAACAGGTACCTTGCGCGTGATGCACCAGTGACGTGCCTTTTGAAAATACGGATTAAGACAGCTTGATCTTATATTGTTGCAGTTTCCGTGTATATAGATTCAATATTTATTGTTTAACCAACCTAATACGTTATTGTGCATTATTTTGGTTAAACAAGAAACAAGACAGTTTAATTAGTGGAAAGATTTTGTAACTCCCTCAAACTGAAGCTGGTATACGTCCGCTAATTAATCATTTTATAAAATAAAGCAATTAACTCGCTTGTTTAGTCCCCCACGCTGTCCTGTGTAAGATGAAAGGCTGACCTCATTGTATTTTCCGGAACGTTTTCTGTCCCTTGCTTGCGGAATAAATTGTGTCCTCCATCGCCTGCCACAGTTAGTGTCTTCTCGCTTTTATCGCCGACTTGGGAGATTCCACTAGTCAGACACAGATTTTCCCATTGTTCTTGCAATATCAGAGACCAGTCCGTCCTTAGCAGCTTCATTTTTAAAATGTTTCCTTGTCCGTAAGCACTCTGAGCACGTGCCTCTCTGAGCTATGCATCTGCCCCTATGTTATTGCAAAGGAATTGCATTCTGTAGTATAATTGTAATGCCTTGATTTTGATAATCTTACAAATTTAGTTTTGTAGGAAGATTTAGTGATCTATATTTTCTAACGTGATAGTTGAAAAGCCAATCCCGATGGCCTGACGGTTTAAGGCGTAGATCTGCGGCCGCTCGCTTCCTGGGATTGCGGGTCCGAATCCCGCCTGGGACGTGACTGTCTCTTGTGAATGCTGTGTGTTGTCAGGTAGAGATCTCTGTGACGGGCCGATCCCTCGTCCAGAGGAGCCCTATCGAGAGAGAGAGAGAGAGAGAGTGTATGTGTGTGTGTGTGTGTGTGTGTGTGTGTGTGTGTGTGTGTGTGTGTCACTGAGTGTGATCAGGTGCAGCAACAACCGTCTGCACCTACAGTGACTAGGTAGAAGAGGTCAGACTAAGGAAGGAAAGAAGGACGAAAGGAAGGAAGGACGAAAGAAAGAAAGAAAGAAAGAAAGAAGGAAGGAAAGAAAGAAAGAAGGAAGGAAGGAAAGAGAGAAAGAAGGAAAGAAGGAAAGAAAGAAAGAAAGAAAGAAAGAAGGAAGGAAGGAAAGAAAGAAGGAAGGGAGGAAAGAAAGAAAGAAGGAAGGAAGGAAGGAAGAAAGAAAGAAAGAAAGAAAGAAAGGAAAGAAAGAAAGAAAGACAGAAAGGAAAGAAGGAAGGAAGCGAAGTGAAGAACAGTGATTTTAATTAAATTATGAAAGTCAGGTGCACACACAGAATTTTTCGCTGGGGTGGAGGCTGACGCCAAGGCAGGATATAATTTATGTTTGACTTTAAAAATTGTATTATAAAATCATGTCATAAATATAACTATAACATAACACTATTTGCAGCTGCGCAGATGCTGTGTATATTAGTTATGCTGTTCACATATGTTTGCAGGTTAATGACACACTGAAATTCCGGGTGACCTTACAAGATGAAGTTGGCAATGGGCTTCCAAACAATCTAGTGGCAATCCCTGTTACTGTCATCATTTTGGATGAAAATGATAATGCGCCATTATTCAAAGATGTGAGTATTTTTTGCCACTGATTTAAAATATGTGAGTATGGACTGACTACATCAGCTATGGCAGATAGATATTGTCTTCAAATAAGAGCCTTTATGTCCACTTTGCCATTTTTATTTCAGTATCATAAAAACCTGCTTGTGCTGCTTCATAATATGGAATGGAAATTAAGACATTCTGACATAGTAATTTTGTCTCCCTGTCCATGGTATAGTGTAGGGCAATTATAGATAATGTTTGCACTTTTAAAAATGTATCCTAAGAAAAGTAAAGACTGCACAATTATGAAATTTGCAGAGCATGAAAGACAAGTCTCATGGTTTGGATAGTCACTTGCTGAATTGTAGCTTGAGCCTTATTGACAATTCTACTCATATCATAATGGTAATCAGTCTCATTGAAAACACTGCACAACTCTGTCATGTAAACTGATTCACAGGCACCCTGAACATGAATTTTGAGTTTGTCAAGGTTTTGGGGCATTGAGGAGTATAGACACTGCTCTTCATACGTATCCAAATGATTAAAATATAAATTTAATGTCTGTATTTTTATGTGTAAATGATGGTTATGGTCAGCAGGCTACAGTGAGATTAATTAATCAAAAGTGTAAGTACTGTATGTTACATAATATTATACACAGCACACCGTGTTTCAAGTTACTTACCTGCAATTATTGAAGGAGAAACAAAACACCTCAGTCATGATAGCTGGTCTCTGGCCAAGATTTTAACCCAGAACTTTCTGAAAATAGAGCAGGATTTGTATGTACTCAACAAGAATATTCCCTAGCAAACATATAAAAACGGTTAGCATTGTCACAATAATTGTAAATATTGTGGTATTTATATTTCAGTGTTTGTGAAAATATCAGTAATTCCAGAGTAAAGGTATAACTGTTGTTGTGAACATTGTATTCTGTACTTTGTTGGATTCACATAATGCTGTATTTCTTTATATATTTCTTAAGTCAGAAGGATCTGATCAGCATGAACGCTGTGGAAGTGTGTTTGTAAAACCTGTCCATCTGTTTATACCTTAGGCTAAGTAGATACATGGGGAATGAAGGTAACAAGATTCTAGCACTGGTTAAAGGTTCAGTGCTGAGCCTTACAGTCTTTCCATATTTCCTCTTAGGGAAGGAGGCTACATTACCTAGCCTGAGTGTGTCCCATATACAGTGGTGAGAGAAATACCCTCACCTCAGTGGATAATTGAACCCAAGACATCCAGCCAGTAATCATCCACTTTACTGAGTTATTCTTGCTCATAAAAGCGTATTTTATATGATTTAGTTGTGTTAATTTATGTTTTTTAGGTTCCATATGAGTTTGAGGTACCTGAAGACACACCAGTTGGCACCACTGTTTTCCAGGGAATTAAAGCAGAAGACCCAGATATTACAGGAGATACTTTGGAAGTCACATGTGTAGATCGTCCACAGGTTAGTAGATGTAGATGAAGTGATGGTAGAGTTTCTGTAAAAGTGTTTGTTACCAGATTGGTTGAGCAGCACTAATGGGTGAAGGTCACTTTCTGTTTTAAATGAAAATGCCCTTGTGCCATTGTCTCAGTGTCACCAGTGTGCCATATTCATATTCATTCATCTGCCATCGATTCTGCGTAGTTTAGATACTGAGAGTATTGCTAAATAAATCACAAACTACCTCCGCCACTACTTCTGAGTATATCTTCCAAAATATATTTCATATATAGTATGTTTTCTTTTTATTGTCATGAGCGCTGAATCTGTCATGGGACGTCCCAGCAGATGCAGACTTTCTATGCTACAGAAGCTGTCATGCTTGGTCAGATGATAATGGAAAACCCCTGTAGAATCTGTACATATATTTATAATTTTCCTACGCCTAATCAGGAGAACAGAAGCTTGGATAGCTCAGTTGGTATGGTGACTTGAAAATGGGGTAGATGACCAGGGTTTAATTGCCAGCAATTGGAAGGTCCACTGTCACATCGTGTCCACACTTCAGTGGACCTTCACAGGCTCTTGTATAATGGGTTCCAAGGATGTTCCTACAGGGTTGAAGTGGCTGTTTTGTGAAGCTAACATGCACCTCCATCATATGCCAAGTGCCAAGCTATACCTGCATTCAGCCATACATCTTACTGGCATGGTGCTTGGTTAATTAAGCATAAGCCATGTAAGTTCATATGACTAAGGCCGAGTTAAGTACCCAGAAAAGGTGTCAATGTCTGACAAGGACAATATTTCTGCTATAGATGATTGTGATTATGTTTAGGGTTAGGTAAAATTACATATTATGGTGTTTGTGAAAAAGTCTCCCCATACTTGTGTTCTGTAGTATGCAGTTTAAATTGTAAATACCTTATCTTCCTGTGTTAACAAATTTTGATGATGTTGATATGTTCTTCTGAAATTCTGGTTTCTCATGCATGCAGCTTATGTGTGTGTTTAAACGTGCACATGCACATGTTTGTGTGCAGGCACAAATAAACACATTTGCATATGTTGAGGAATGGCACAAGTTGTATTAGATATCTATTTTCAACACTCTGTGCTTTATGGTTAAGCTTCGAACAGAAGTACACCTTACAAATATTATTAAATTTTTATAAAACAAGTCACCATTCTTGCATAGCCTGTAGGATTTATGAGAAAGTTTAAATGGCTGTGCCATAGGTCAGGCTGATAGTCGCCATCTCCTCAATACCCAGGCCCTAATTCAGTTCCATTGTAATCTGTTTGAGATCTGTGATGGACAAAGTAGTAGTCGAATAGGTTCTACTTCAGTTTTTCCCTGTTAATTATCATTTTACATGCTGCACATTCATCATTCTGTGCTGGTAGAGCAGGCCTATTTGAGGCCACAGTACTAAGGGACTGAGTCTAGCTGCAGTGCTACAAACACTACTAGGTTTAATATGTATGTAATGTTGTTATGTTTCAGTTGCCAGATGCTTGCAGTAAATTTAAAGTGGAGAAACTTAGTGCCAGTGAGTCTAAATTCTTGGGGGCACTGATCCTTCAGCAGCCACTGGACTATTCAGTCAGACCTTTCTACCAACTTCAGCTCAGTGCAAGTGTTAGTAATTATGTATATTCCAGTATTGTATAAACTACTTAACTACCATGAATGTAAATTACTGCTTTTTAAACTTTGCAATGTCCTACCTTTATGCCTTTATCAAATAAAATAGTTCTTTTATTCCTTCAGTTCATTTTGAAAGATTTAGGACAACCATAGTATTAATAATAAAATAATTTTTGGGCAGTTGATAGTTACTGTGTTGCTCAAAACATTTCCTATTAGAGAACCCAGAATATCATTTCCATGTTACAAAAGCCTGTCTGTTTGAATTTTTGAATATGCTTTTGCAGTATGCTGTAAAGCACATGCCCCAGAATTTTTCTGTCATTGACCTAGGTCATGCTGTTGTGTGATACCCGATTCATGTCCATGTATAACCAGAATTTTGGGTGTGATAAACATATTTCATTGGAATACTATTCTTGTAATGTTGCCTACACTAGACTGAAGTAAAGCAGTTTACACAAACTGTGGAAAGTAACTCATAAAGTAAGTAGGCAAGTTGGAATTATTCTAACATTTTACTCTTTTCTCTAATACAGTTTGTATAGCATGGCTGAAGACTTGAAGTACATCATTTTCTTCTCCTTATATGGCCAACCCACGCAACTCATTGCGTGCAGGTAACGTGTTGCCATGGCATATTGTTATGTTGCTTGCAGAGGCATTTGAAATGGGAAAAAAATCTTTCAACCCTTCCCTGGTCAAGCCAGGGTAGAATGCTGAAGCAATTTCGAAAACTTATGACCTGTTTATTTATGGAGATGTACAATTCATTACCTACGAAACATGGGAACACCCTAGCCTAGATTGTTGCATTTTTTTATAATTTTTTCCCCCATTATTATCAGTATCTTTTTTATTGCACATGATGGATAAACACACTGGTAAAATTAGGCAAAGAATTATACAAATACTTATTCAGTCTTCAGTCTTGTGTATCGAATTTCATGTTGCGTGCATCACATAAAATGTTGAGCAGGCCTGTTCTATGGAACAGGTATTTGCTAATTTGAAATGTGGCTTGAAATAATAAATTGTTTTTGATCAGGCGCAGAAATATAATTTTGGTAAAGAGAAAGGCTAACTGTGTGTTAAACATTGCCACCACCACCATCACACAACACCAAGACTGACATCACCCTCACACCTCCAGTTGTCTTGCTCAGTACCTGTGGGCAACTGCGTGTTTGTTGCATCCCTGTTATCACTGTACAGTACCTTCTGAGGTTGTGATTGGAGTAGATGGCTTCCATATAGGAAGGTTGGCCATGGGTACACCAAAATGAAGTGACAGGCAGCAAATAAGGCTTGGAGTTCCAGCTTGAGGGATGGGTGTACTGCTAACAGCCCTGCACGTCAAGTTACCAACTGTTATGCAAGGTCTTGGGTCCTCATTTTTGTAAACACAGCAATGGAAATTTGACTTTATGAAGGCAAGAGATTTTGTTGACTTGCAGAGAAACTGTCATCCTCTCAGTGAGGACTGTTCCATAAAATTATTTGGTTATGTGCAGGTATAATATCTTGCAATATGTCATGTCCACCTCCTTTCGAGTCCCTTCACATTTTCTGAAAGTGAACAATCACTGATATCATCTGGTTGAATGTGAGCAGTTGCTAAAGTAGAGTCAAACTAAGATCGGTGAATGTCTGTTATGATTGCAGGATGGTGAGCATAACAGTAGCACAGGGGTTCAAATCAATGTGCAAGATGTGCAGAATTCCCCGCCAGTGTTTGAAGGTTCACTGTCAGGTGTTGTTATGGAAGACGCTGATATCGGCACCCAAGTAATGACTGTCAAAGCTCATGATGGAGATAAAGAACATCCCAGGAAGATTGTATATGAACTTGTTGAAAGTGAGTTATTTGTGTTACATCTTAAATTTTCACAACACTAGCTATGAAGAGCTTTTGTGGTATGGCATCACTTCTCTTGATATGGTAACCTTCATTTCTTGTGCTGTGTAGAAAATGCACTGAATGCTTAATTATGTGGCTCTGCCCAGCTTACCTTTCATTTACAGGTGAACTAAATACATTTTGTTGGAAATTTGTAGCAGAGACAGGGTCTACATTGAAATTTGTAGTGGATTCAGGGTCTACATTGAAATTTGTAGTGGAGACTAGGTCTACATCAAAATTTACCAGACAGACCTCATTTTGGTCTGTATATGTCCATTGTAGTTTCTGTGTTATGTGAGGCTGGAATTACACATCATATTTCTCAAAATCTGTTTAACATACAAAAAATTCACAGATAAGGTTAACTTTAGAATAATAAACAGCCATAACTTCGGCTTGGAATATTTGATGTATTTATTATTTGCATTAATAGAACACAGTTTATTGTTGGTTAAGGAGGTGGGAAGTAAGGTAGATACAGTCTAAATTGGTAATCTCATTCTTCCAGATTGTTTGCGTTATGTGTAAAAGCTTCAGAGCATGTTGGAAAGATGGCACCTGTCTCTTGCCATGCTTCAACTTGAAAACATCTGGATGAATATTGATAAAATCGGGCATTATGGATCCCAAAAAAAGTCAACATCATAGGCTTATACTTTTATCGCAAAATATTGTTACAATCTTCGCCAAAGCCATTCTGAATAATGAGGAACGTTCGGAGTTTCAAGATGCAGAGAAAGCGTGTAGAAACCATGTACTCTTGTATGGGTGACCATACAGTACTAATTAAATTTGTTTACTTGTCAGATTATATGGACTATTTTCTGCTGGACCCCAAAACAGGAGAACTTAGGACAGCCAAACCACTCGATAAAGAGGCACTGGATGATTCAACAGGAGTTATAAATATTACTGTTCGGGTGGGTACAGTATTATGATATAATAAGCTGCAGAATGTATGTTGAGGTTATCACAGTGATGACTGTGAAGGATACTGCCATCTGAGGTGTTGTGGCATGTAATCTGGTAGAAATTTATGCCTCAAGTCTCTTATTGTTCTGTGAGACATGTATTGCTGAAAGTGATCAGTGAATATTCACATCATGTGATGGCATTAAAGATCATACCTTACTGGGTAAAACAGGTGACTTAAACATGTAAACAGGTTTCTACAATTTAATTTTTCCTTGCAAGTTCAGAACTTTTCTGTGTTGCATTTAAACATGTCTTACATATTGGCTGGGTCAGGGGACATAAAGGTAAAGGTGAAATTTTCCCTGTGTGTGTGTCATGAAGACATATGGGGAAGTGGAGGTTTCAATAGACATATTCTTAATCTTGACACTAGATGAAGGTGAATGATCAGTTTGACACCCTGGCCGCTATGTCCCCGGAGGACCAACCCCCATCACCCATTGAATAAGAGACTGGGTCGGCATTGGAGCCAGTCTTGAAACTTTGGAGACAAGAAAAATTTCTTGCTGCTGGTGTAAATCAAACCACAACTCCGTGGTTGTCCACCCCATATGCTTGTTGGTATACCAACTACACTGTTCTGGCTTGTTGTTTGAACGAGAATAAATGGCTTTAACTTTGTGGAGTGTTTTGTTAGGTCTCTAGGTACTATTTTCTGCTAAAAGTAAAGAATTAAAATTTTTTTAACAAAAGTAATGCCAGTGCAATATTTCACCTCACTGTCCACTTAAGGTATCCTTTTTGTATGACTTTAGAGCACCTGGTTTGAATGATGATGTTTTTGACATACGTACGGATAAAAATGTTTTTTGTGATTTTAAACACCTTTATGATTACTTCTGTTTTATGTCAAAGGCACGTGAAGTTGTTGACGGAGTACCTGGCAATGACCCTCTTACAGTTACAACAAAAAAAGGAACTGTCACTATCAAGGATGTAAATGATGAAGCACCAACCTTCAATAATCGTGAATACAGAATTGTAATTCCTGAAAATGTTCCAGATGGCACACCATTGCCTCATCTGGATATGGTGGTGCATGACCCTGACATCGTAAGTTGACATAATTTTATACCTCCAATAGTAACAAATCAGAATGCAGGAGGCTGCCAGGCAATATTCCAGTGTGTATAATTAAGTCCTTTGAACAGAGGTCTTAGAAAGTTAAGAGCTTCTCAGCTAGTCAAAATTTTCATATTTCCTATGGAACCTGGAAGTTTGTTACTGTGTCCACAAGACCTTGCTGCTGGACCCCATAATAAGCCCGCTGAATCCAGTCCACACTGTCACACACTATTTCTGCAAGAACAGTTTTTAATCATTTTAACTTAATGTGGGTCATTCCCGTACATATTTGCAAGTAAAGTTATCAGTAATTAACCATCAAACACAACTGTATATTCTTTAAAATCACTGATACAGTAACTTGTAACAGCTTAATTAAAGCCATCTTCAGGCTGTGTACACACAGCAAGAAAAATGTATAAAAATATTTGTGTTATGTGTTTGTTGGGACTGAGATATCAGATTTTTGTATGTCATATATGATACATTCAGAAGTTATGTTAAATTAAGTTTATTTTAAATTAAAATATAAATTTTTGCTATGTTATATATAGTAAGTTATTTTAAATTTTATTTAAAATAACTTAGGAATGTGTCATATGTGACATATTGGAAATTTTCCGTGTGTTGTATACAATAAAAGTTATTTTAAATTTTATGTGAAATAACTTTTGAACATGTCATATGTACATAGTAAATTTAAGATCTCAATTTTGACAAACAAATACTGCATACAGTTGATATGTTTTGCTTTCTGCATGATTGTAAACAACCTGAAAATGGCTTGAATTAAGCTGTAATTGTGGTTTAAAACAATAAATAGCTGTGTTTGATGGTGTAGTTGTGATTTATTTGTTAAAGCACAAATACCAGAATATTAAAACAGTGGTAAATGCAAAGCAGTCATGAAAATATGTGTTGTGCATGTTGAAAGTGTGATATGTAGATATAATAATTGCTTTTAAGTGTTGTATTTCTCTTCCTAGGGAACTAACTCAGAATTCACGCTGCGACTCGATGACATAACAGGAGCATTTGAAGTGGAACCAACCAATGCAACAGGTTCCACCTCAGTCAGCATACGTGTAGCCAATGGTTCTCTTGATTATGAGAACCCAAATCAGAGAAAATTTATATTACTTGTGAGTACATACATTCTTTCCATTTGCAAACAAAATTGAAGTTTATTTACATCAGTATTGTGGTACTGTTGCAGTATGTAATGGTATGAACTGTTACATTAACATGTTACGTGGACATTCTTGGGTCTGTAAATAAGTTGATGTATACACACAGTACCTCTTGTATCTAAGCCTCTTAACTCTTTTCACCCCGAGTTTTTCTGACTAATTTAGATTTAAAAAGTGTCAACCTAACCTATTGTTGCTTAATTTATATTGACGCTTATATGTGGATCATGACAAAGTTGTAATTTAAATCTCATGTCCTGCATGTAAGCCACAACCCTATTTTGAAAAATTTTGCATCCTGGAACTTTATTAGTCCATCTTCATGCAAAAAACGCCAAGTTATATCACTGTGCAAACATCACAGCATAAAAATATAAACAGAAACATCACTTGTTCAAAAATTGGTATAACTTTGAAGTGTCTGGGAACTGGGGGAATGTAATAAAAAGGATTCCCCAGTCTCTGGTTTGTTAAATTAGCTTGACTTAACCTCACCTAACATGTCAAGGGGCGTATTTATACACATCTGTAGCATGAAGAGGGTAGACTAGTGTTAGAGACAAAATGCAAATTTATAGATGGAGAGGCAGATGGTTATCATTGATTATTCATATTGTGTGTTTTATGCAAAGGCTTCTGGGAGTGGGGTCAGTTAGTGCCATGTTTTTATTCTCTGAGATAATGGGCTGTTACATGAAAAGAAACTAAAGATAACTTTTTTACGCAACACGGACATAACAATTATTGAGTCTTTATTTTCAGGTCATTGCAGAGGAGAAGAACACAAATCCACGTCTGTCTTCTACAGCCACAGTAATTGTTAGCATAGCAGATGCGAATGATAATGTTCCCATATTCCAGCAGCAGCAGTACACAGCTTCTGTTTCAGAAATGGCGTCGCCCGGAACATTAGTCACTACAATTACAGCTACAGACAGGGACAGTGGCCAGTTTGGTGAGAATGGGATTGTCTATCAACTATCTGGAGCTGATGCAGATAAGTTAGTTTCATTTATGATGTCCATCCTATGGAAATTTTTCATCAACTGTTTTGTGGTTGTTGGGTTATTTTGTAACACTATCAAGTGTTTAAGTTATGTAGTACTGAATGAAGTGCAAGGAAGGCATAGATTGCCACAACAGTGCACTGACTGTCAGACATGTAGTTATTATGATGGTAGAGGTCCAGTCTTTAACCTTTATTACTAGATGGAGGTATGTGATAAGTATGATGCCTTCACTGCCTTGTCTCTTGCGTAGGAGGCTTGATGAGCGTAAGACTTTGTATGCTGTGGTAAAGAGACAAATCTGTGTTAATTGCTTGGAATTAAATTTGTTAAATCTGTAACCTAGTTACCATGCAGACTGAGCTGCTCAGCATATATTGATCAGGGTATTGAGGTAATTTCAGTTATGAAATTGATAGATGGTATGGTTAGATCTTATCCCAACTTCTTTTGGAAGGATGAATGAGTACCATGTCAAACCTCACTCATAAGCATCAGTTCTGGGCAACGATTTGCACCATGCATCTCCTCTCCAGATTTTCTTGTCTTGTTTTCCATGATTTCGTTATCCAGTTGATATGTATTGAAGGTGCAAATCTAGAAGCTTTCATTTTGCTGTTTTCTTCAGCCTCCTGTTACTTCCTGCACTTTAGATTTAGTGTTCCTCAGTTCCTCCAGGTAAATATTGGGATGGTGCCTTAAATTAAGTCATGACTCTTTCCTTCCACATACTTTCTAAATCATTATTCAGTAACCATTGTAACTTTCAATGCTACATATTCTGATCTATTTTCAGCATCATTAAATAAACCAGAAGTAAATTCTCTTCTCAAATAGTTTTCATATGTTTCTTGCATTAAACTGTCAGGTTATGTTCACATTTACATAAACCAACAAGTAATGTAATTTTATGTGTTTAGTTTTTTGCATTAACGTTCGTTATATAATGTTATATTTGTTTGCAGGTTTTTTGTGAACAACAAGACAGGAGTGATAACTGTTGCTGATTGTCCAACGCCAGGCTCTAAGAACTGCCTTGACTTTGAAACAAAACAGAACTACTACCTTACATACAAGGTGTGTACTGTATTTCCCTCTAATGACATCCAGTTACTGAGCTAATGTGTGTAATTACATGAGGGTCTATTATGTGGTTTACTGACTTTGCAGGATATCCCTTTAGATAGTTGCATGTTTTGTAAGTTTCTGATGAAGTTGCATTATGAAACTGACACACATTTTGGACACTTGTCATCATTTTATGTTGGTTAACTGCAGGCGTCAGAAAGGGGCTGTGCTTCCATTTTCAGGCGAAGGCATAGAATCATTATTTTTTGTGCTAACTATCAGTTGCTACTTCTGTTGCCATCTGTATTGTATTAACATAACCATTTCAGGCAACCACTTATGTGCATGACAGTGTATTTGCAAGAATGGAAAACTATAGTTGTCGGGTAAAATAACCACTCTGCAGAAACTTATTTTGATAGTTCCATTAGACGGATCTGGTCTCTGTACCTGAATCTGAGGATGAAATGCAGCCCTGTACAATTGATGCATCAGAGTAGGATTCATACATTTACCTCCTGACAGGTGTGCAGTCAGATATCAAAATGTAATTATTAAAGTGTACCATTTTTTGTCCAAAATGACGCAATTTATTGTGTGTGATGGTTGTGTTCGTGTGTGTGTGTGTGTGTGTGTGTCAGTTTACTATATTTATGTGTTTTCACTAATGCAATATATGGAATTTGTAGTAACCTTTTGAAGGCTAAAATCAGTCTATATCATATACGAAGATTCGGTTTGTATCTCACAGACAACACTGCGTGCTTCCATTATGAAGACCAATCAATGAATGTCATACAGGTGGAATAAGCATTGTTTAATGTGAGAATTATATGTAATACATAAATACACTGTGAGAAGAATGCAGAGTTGTTAGTGTTAAACCTGGTGGTACACATAGTATGAGCATGAAATATTTACAAATGGCGATGTTTAAAACTCAAGGGAAAGGAAATGGAACTGAACTCTCTTTGCCTATGCATGGCATCTGCCCCCTTAACTGTGTATGACTCGTTCTTACAATATTAGTCTGTGCTGTCGTGAGTTGCTTTTGCTATCTGTGGGATAAGGATATCAGAACACACAGTAAAGCAAACTTTTGTGCTCTCAGATTTTATGCTCCCACTCTGAGCATTTTGTATCTTTCTAGTATTATCTTTGTACTTGCAGGCTACAGATGATGATGGAAAAGGACAGAGTGCAGTTGCATCCCTCATGATATCTGTATTGGACAGCAATGATAATCCTCCACAGTTCACCAACAGTAACTATGACATTGCTATTGATGAAGGCGCCACTAAGTTTGAAACACGTTTACAGGTTCAGGTATGATTCCTGTGGAAACCAGACATAATTGTACAGTCAAACCTGTCTAAAATGGAACCTAAATTAAACAAAAATATATCTTAATCATAAAATGTATCTGCTGTTAAGAATGTAGAGTGTGAACCAATTTTTTAATGTGTAAATGGAGAGGGAAAATGTAATTTAATAGAAAATGATTATATGATGTTGGTATTTTGTGATGTGACCCTATGTAGTCTACCCTGAAGGTGGATACAGCAGATTCCTCCTACACATTGGTACCTGTCTACAAACTATATGATTTCATGCCCAGGAAACCATAATCTTAACACTTACTTGCATGAATGCCTCCAATCTCATATAGAAAATAATGTACTTGAATACTTTTTGTTTTCTGTTTGTGTAACTTGTCTCCATACTGTGCTTCTGTTAACTTACATCAGAAGGAACAAACAACGAATGGAAGCTGTTGATGTGCAGGGCTTTGGAAGACTGTGGTGTACTGAGCAGACTGGGACAGCAAGACAAAAATAGACATGGAAACAGGATGTGGCTAAAGAAAGTGGAATGAAGAAAAACATGGCCATAGGCATAACTTGGTGGGGGGGGGGGGGGGGGGGGCAACGAGCGCGGGGGGGGGGGGGGGGGGGGGTGGGGGAGGGGGGGGGGGGGGGGGGGGGGGGGGGGGGGGGGGGGGGGGGGGGGGGGGGGGGGGGGGGGGGGGGGGGGGGGGGGGGGGGGGGGGGGGGGGG
>BLKM01000897.1:515362-649203 GCA_013340265.1 Coptotermes formosanus
CCCCCCCCCCCCCCTCCCAGTGTTACTAGCCAAGTTACGCTTATGGACATGACATATAGTTAAAAGATTGACTGTCAGTAGAGCCGCATGAAAATGTTGTACAGGTGACCTATGGTTCTCACAGAAAAACAGCATATATTTGAACTAAGTAATTGTTTATTTATACAGCATGTAACATAATTCAGCCAACAGATTTCTAGGGATGATAGAGGACATCAAAACAATGTATTTTAGGAGAGGAGCCAATATCCAGAAATGCTTAGTTTGGTTGCTAAACTGAGAACCATGAACACAGTCAGTTTGGAAGTACGAAAAGGTTGTGACACAATGGCTGATAACACAGGACATAGACTTCTATCAACAGGGAATAGAAAATCTCGTCCCATGACATGTACGTGCCTCAATTCTGGCTGGGACTGTGTGCAAATTAGTGGAATAACAGTGCAGTTAAATGTGAACTCTTCATGTTAGACTTGAGAGCAAAGAACCCACAATAAATTGCTCTCTAAACTTGTTTTCTGACTAACTGCCATAGAATGAACTTGTCCCGTTACTTTATGTAGGATTTAGTCCTTTGTTTTTGTTTTTTATATGTATACATGAGTTTAACATAAATATACCTGGACCGAAATCCCCCCAGTTTTGAACCGTGCATATACTTGACCATTAATTTGCGTGAACTTTGTTATGAGGCACTTGATGTTGATAATATTGCTATCATATTTCATGAGTTTGATGAAGGAATATTTCCTTCTTTGTTCGTTAAATCTTCCAAAGGTAAATTTGAACTTAGCACATCAAATTTTATGACTTCTTGTGAGGGATCATTGCCATGAAATCCAGGTTTATTTGGTCCTCATGAGATATTTTAATTTTGATTTCATACTGAAACTTTTAGTATTAATATGTTTAACTTGTTTTTTCCAGGCACAAGATGCAGATAAAACTTCCTACATCACTTACTCAATTATTGAAGGAAATGTTAATAATTTATTTTCAATAAATCCACAATCTGGAGAAATCACAGTGTCAAATCCTCATGGTCTTGATATGACAAATGTCTCAAATGATGTCATAGTCTTGACTGTACAGGTCAGTTCTTAGACATTAGTGTGTAGTGGTAACATTCAGGGAGGAACCAGTTATTCTGAGGCTTTCTCAGTTAATTCAGACAAATGATGGAATAATGCATTTAAATAGAACATGACAGTTTGAAACAGTGCCATTAAACAACCTAAGATGAACTATCTAAATCAGTGGGCCAGAGTTTGACTAGTCGACAGTATGTTACACAGTCAAGAAATTTGTTGCTTTTTATCCAAACCAAATGTTCAAGACACTAACACTGGACTGATGAATGAAACAGGTGAATCCATCCACACCCTAACTCCCTGTTTGTATCAGATCTATTTTAATATTATTCTACCATCTCTACTTGGTACTCCCAAGTGACTTTTTCTCTTCAGGATTTCTATCTGAAATTTTGTATCAATTTCTCACCTCCCCTGTGTGTGCTACATTCCTTTCCCTTCTCAATTTCTTTTATTTCTTTATTCTAACATTTTCTGAAAAAAACAACATCATTAAAAATGTGGAGTCTATTGAATTGTCTTATGTAGTAATTTTTTTCTACAATAAAATAAGGTGAGTGAGTGTATGACAGTAGAGAATTTTGAAAATTTGTCACCTGGTAACCTTCTTGGACTTCTTGACCGGAGGATGAAGGAACCCTCATCCTTCAAACAATCTGTAACTGTTCTCCAGTTATATCACGGTGTAATGTCCCAGAAAACTGTATTCTTGAAGAACACTACTGTGAGACCCATATATTTCATAATACAGAAACTTCATTTTGTGGTCATGTAGATTGCAAGACTGTGCAAACTGGCGTGTGAACACAAGCATTTCAAGGGGAATATTCTGCCTCCATTTTTATACCCTGAAAATGGAGACAATGTGTTTGTAGAAGACACTGGTACTCACCTACTACTCTAGACTGTACCAAAACATGAATCTTCACTGCCACATGGTATAATATAGAATCTTTATTATGGATGGTGTATATTTTGGAAGAGACTATGGTGCCATTGTCTTGTAATTTACAGGCAAGTGATGGTTTGTTCAGCAGTGTGGCTACAGTAACCATCTCTGTGCATGATGTGAACAACAATCATCCTGTTTTTGCAAGAGAAAGTTATGTAGCATCAGTACAAGAAGATACTGCTGTTGGTAAGAATCCTTTGTACACTAACATTTTCATACTGCTTCTTCATCACTTAGAGTTACAAAGAATGATGGAATATTTTGTAAAATTGAAAATTTTGTTAAATTGGAATTTATTTTAATCGCAATTTCCTATATTTAGCAGAACCACACTAAGAAACCACCATCCATGTTACAAATTAGTAATGTACTGAATGCATGTTTTAATGTGTTTTGCAGGCACTAGTGTAGAGCAGGTTTTAGCAACAGATGCAGATTCTGGTGTAAATGCACAGATTAAATATCGAATTCAGAAAGGAGGGTTTGAAGACTTCCACATAGACGATGAAACTGGAGTAGTTACAATAGCCAACAAGTTAGACTTTGACCGCAGAAGCACATATAATATAGAGATCATTGCTGTTGATGGAGGTATGAGTCTAATTTAAATTTGTCTCAATTTGGGTTGTGTTTTTGTAGTCACACATGGTAATCATGTCCTATGATCTAATCTTAGGAAAATATTTATTTAGTTAACAATAAATGGGTTTTGTTTAAACCTATTCAACCCCAATCAGATAGAATGTAATACTGGATTTGACTGTGATTTCACATGGATATCATTATTTTACATTGTTTTGGGTTAAGAAAAATCAGTTGTAATCTGGAGCTAATGTAGCAAGGACCACTGCTCCAAAATATGATTTACATTCTGCTGAATTAGTAAGAACTTAGTTAGCTCTCAAACAAAGGTCCCAAGCAGACAGGACAAAAAAAAATGAAAATGACTGCATATACCACTAGAATTAAAATTTAAGTAGGAAGATATTTGAGTTTAGAGACACTCTCAAACCATATTTCCTCTGTTGGGTTCCACAGTACAGCCACTTTTAAACCATAGCTACTCTGCTGGGTCCATAGGTAGAGCCACTCTAAAACCATGGCTGCTCTGTTGGATCCCTAGGTACTGCCACTCTGAAACCATGGCTACTCTGTTCAGTCCCTAGTTCAACCCACTGTCAGGCTGTTGTTAATATTGTTGAAAGTAGAGGTCCAGCAAAATACTGAGGCGATGGGCTCTTTGCAGGTTCACCTGTTTTGACTGGCACAACCACCGTTACTGTCATGGTTCTGAACAGCAATGATAAGGACCCTTACTTTGACCCTTCAACACAGAGGGCAGAGGTGAGCATTGACTACATGTAACCAAGCCTCAGAATGTGAGGTCCAGCAGATAACTTGATTTTTCAATTCCACAGAGATGTGTATATACACTGCAGCAGAAGTGAATAATTCAGCTGTTGTGAATAATGAGATGTAATTATATCGATTTATCAGAAAAATTGGTAAGCATGACAGCATTGTTACATATCATTTTATCAATTATTTTTCACATTTCACAACAGCTGTTGGTAAAATATAATAAATAATTAAGAATTAATGAAAAAATTGATTGTTTAAAAAACAAGGGATGAAACACACACTGCTAGATAAAATCCACTTGAGCAGAAAGCCTTGAAAATATATCATGAAGATTGACAGTGTTTATTTATCTTGTGTATGAACAGTTGCTAGATGTCATGTAGTAACTGGCGAAAATGATAGGTGCTGTGCTTTTTATCATATTTACTGTTTTGTTTGAGAATTATATATAGTTATCAGTTATTATTAATAATGATAATTTAATTTCTTATGCTGTTACTTACATATCCTTATGTCCATGGTTATGATTTGCATCTGCAGGATGGATATTTGCCAGAATTGGCTGTAATAAACATTAATTATAGTCTTTAAATCCATGAGAAAAAATCATGTTAAAACCACATACTTGATGGGGGCCAATGTCTGTATCTGTAAGGTAATTCAGACAGATTTTTAAGGCTGCTTCATTTCTGGAGAAACATTGTAAGAAACAACCATAATCTTTGTTATTAGTAACATTCTCCTTAAATGTTTATTACTACTTATTCTCATTGAAAATACTGAGGTTTTGTTATAGGACCATATATCCCAGAAGTGCTTTTAATCTGACACCCAATTATGGGTTATGTTTTTAGACAGGGGGAAAGGGGGCATTTGTAATTGTCTGCTGCACCATCCCCCTCTTTGTCCTCCTAGTTAAGACTTGAATATTACTAACAGTCAGTCCTTCCAAAAGGGAATACAACTCTGAGGAGAAGACCTGATTGTCTCTTAGTGAAACATCGGAGTCTGATGCCAGATCCTTCCACAGTTTGAATAAAGTCAGAAATTCTTGAATGCAGAGGAAGATACAGTTTGCAGCATACATTACATTATATTTCTTGGCTGCTAGGAATCATTTGTATCCTTATCCTATTATTAAGAGTGAATGGAATCTTTCCTGTTTACTCCTAATTCATTGAAATATTTATGAGTGTTGCAAGCAGGCACAGGCCTGAGAAGCATTTAAAAAAAAAATAACTTCTTGTGTTAAAAGAGAGAAGTCCTCAACATTCTGCTAAACTGTATTTGCTTAATGCCATTGTTAAAATTATCAGTAATGAGATAAAATGATATTCAGTACTGATTTATCACTGAATGATCTCAGAGGAAAGAAACTTTGGTGTGGTTTCCTGAATCTCTGTGCCTCCAGTTGAACCCACCATGCCCTAAGCTATCCGACTACTTTTATGATGTTAGGCTTCTTAAGAAGCTAAGAGCCTTCACCTGATTAAGAAATTCTCGCTTTTGTTTGGGACATGAAGGTTCATTATCGTGAGCCACATATATCCATTTCACATCCTGATACACTATTTCTCAAGGTTCTGTTGTAATATTACCCTCCCATCTATGTTTGTATGTTCCAACTGATTTTATTCCTTCAGTTTCCTTAATGAAAACATATACATTTCTCATCTTCACCATGTATATTGCAGTACTGCTGCTAAACAGAACTCATATTATCTTGTTATTTTTTAACAGTGCGTATTACATACTCACGTCAGATTGTTCCTTATTTTTAGGTACAAGAAGATAGTGCCCCTGGAACTGTCTTCTATACTCTGAGAGCTGCAGATCCTGATATGAATGGTACAGATGGCCTTACTTTTGCTGCTGCAGAACCAATAACAGCTGTTGACAAGAATGGCAAACAAATTAATGACACTGAGGAGTTTAAGGTATAAAATAATTGCCTGCAAGGTAATACATTTCTCTGAAGATTTGGTTTGACCCTTTAAAGCATAGTGTATTTGTGTTTCAGATGATTGTTAAAATAACAATTATTTCCCTAAACTACATTAAAAAGTTACCTTTGTAGTGGGGACAGTGTGTTTTCTGTGATATAGGAAATGAATTTAATAAGGTTTAATTATAACTGTCATTTCAAAGCAATTTTTAGGTTAAGGTACAAATCTAGAAACTAATTTTGCCTTCATGTGCTCTTATAAGAGTGGGATGAGATGACACATAGTTGGGTAGACTTTCTTGATATTTTGGAGGAACCTGGTGCCTCCACCTTCAGAGAAGAAGAAATAAATGCAGGACAAACAGGGTAAGATACAAGTTCAGGAGAAAGACATGGGGTCAGTGGGTGAACCAATTGGATATGGCACCAATAAGGGACAGGGAAAACGTAGCTGGGAATATGATGGAAAAAATGTGTTTGAGAAGGAGAAGAAGTAAAAAGAATGTTTCAGGAAATATGGGATAATGAAAGTTTTCAGTAAGAATGTTGAATCATCAGGTACAGTGCCCAGCAGGTCGATCTACTGGTAGCCCATGAATGCACAACCGGGAAGAACTCTGCCGTAGAAATGCATAAACCAATGGCACATCATTGTCTCTAATCTTGTAAAGTAAAGGTAAAGTTGTCTCTGCAAATATAAAGGCATATGCAAGAGTGTAGTTATAGCTTCTCTCATTTTTAACCTGAGCTTCATATGGAGGTGAGTTATCAGCTTCTCTAATCGTATATTATCTGGAAGTATGAGACACGGCATTTAAAAAGTTGTTACCTAGAGTTGGTATGTTAATGAATCTTATTTACCTGATGTCTTAGAAAATAATGAGTAATAATTCAGTGTCCAAATTACTGGATCAGGTTGTTAGTGTGTTCTTTATTAGTATTCATGTGTTTTTTGCCATGCATAAATGAAAAAAATGAATTAAATAAACAGTAAGTGTACAGGCAATAAATCATTGAAGATAGAAGTATATCTTGGAAACATAATTTGTATCATATGTCCTTCAAACAGCTGAAAGGCAAATTTGTGCTTGTGCATGCCATGAAGGCATATGGGGGAGTGGGGGTATAGCTCCCAGCACTAAATGGAGGTGAGTGATCACTGTCATGACCCAGGCACCTTAAGCCCCTTGTACTGGCAGAGAAGGAGGCTTGCTGGGCCCCAGAGCTGGTCTGGATGCTTTGGAGAAGAAAGAATTTTTAGCCCCGACAGGAATTGAACCATGATTCTTTAGTCATCCAGCCCATTGCCTAGTCAGTATATTGACCATACTGTTATGTCTGTCAGTATTCTTCGAACGTTGGACTGTAATTAATATTTGATACTAGAGGTTTTCAAAAACTGTGAGGATTGAGCTGTGTGCTTCTGGATTTTCACACTGTACAGCTCTGTGATTGCTATTGTTGGGGAGAAATTTTGCCTCCAACTTTATGCTGAATGTGGAGCAGCAGGTTTCCTTTAACTTGAGTAACCATCTCTTGTAACCCACAGTCTTAACAAGTGACGTAACTGCATTGTAATAACATTTTCACTAACTTTCAAAGCCCAGTTATATTTGTAAAGTGTTTTGATGTATTATGTGTTTTATTGTACAGGGTTTCTTTGCTGTGGACCAAACATCTGGTGAAGTGACAGTAAAAAGAGTTTTGGACAGAGACATAGCAGCTGTTGTACGCATTACCATTGTGGTTACCGATACTACAGCTCCTACAACTCAACAAGGAAAAGGTATTTTATATTTCCTTCATCTTTATAGTTCTCTGTCTTTGTTTTTAAGGTCTATGAAAATACCGTCCAAGAGAACATGAGTCAGTATACACATATGTATATTGAGGTTTAGCATAGTATTTGTCAGTGCTATTTTTGTGTAAAGAAAGATGCTTGTATCAGGTGTGGCTGAAGGGGCACAGAGGTGACTCATTTTATGTGCTTTAACAACGAATATATCTTAAAAATATAACAAACAAAATATTTTCAGACGTGTGAACAGTAGAAGCCAGTATAATAAAAAATACTATGCATTTGCTCCATTTTGATGAGAGGTTTATATTTGTTGCATTTTATATGTATGTTTTGTGACAGCATGTGGATGCATCAAAGTTAGTGGGTGCCATACCGTGGTTTGTAAACGACCATGGTGTACAAAAAAATTTATTGAGTATGCTGTACACCGTTAATATTTATATAAATAAGATGTATGTCCTTTTTAGACAAAAATTCAGTTTTAGACTTTCAGTTGCTTAGTTGAGATGAAAAGTTCACTACTTTCCTTCCCTTGAAAAGGGAAATTATTTATGAAATAACATATCAAGGTTTAGATATATTGTGAGTGGGAAGATGAAGTTAGTGTTTGGTAGGAATGAAAGGTACACATAAGAGAGATTTTTGGGACATTAATGTAATTGTTGTATACTGGGATAAATATCTGAAAGAGGGGTGTGTGGAGTAATGAAATGTGAGACATGCTGACCAGACTTATATACAAGAGGTATGTGATTTAAATAAGAGTAACAATGAACAAAAGATTTTCTTTCTTTAACTCTGTCAGTATAGATAAATGCTGAGGTCATTCTGCCATGACCAGTTCAAAATTTATATGGGCTCACCACACAAAACTGATTTAACTTGTTCAGTGTCATGTGCAGTCGTGGCCTTTGGTGTTAGTGATATTGACACTTGTTCTGTTGCTTCATGCAAAAACCTAAACATGACAAAGAAAAGCAGAAAAGTTTTATCGGTTGCTAGGGGGCAGTTGATGTAGAAATAAGTGCTCAGAAAACTTAAGTATGTGTTCATGTCTTGTGAACAGAATGTGGGACAAAATCACAACCTAAAGATTGGTAATAAATCCTTTGAAAATGTGGCAAAATTCAAATATTTTGGAATGGTAATAACATATTAAGGCCAGCATTCAGTTCAGAATCTTTGTCCTGTTGTTTGTTATCTAATATCGTAAACAGTAAAATATGCAAAACTTTAATTTTGCCTATGGCTGTGTGTGGGTGTAAAACTTGATGCATCACATGAAGGTAAGAAGATGGAATGAGGGTGTTTGAGAACAGGACACTGATGAGGATGTTTGGTCCCAAGATGGAAAAGTAACAGAAGGTTGGAGAGGATTGCATAATGAGGAACATCATGATTTATACTCCTCCCCAGATATTAAAAGAATGATGAAATCAAGGAGGATGAGATTGGCAAGGCATGGTGCACACATCGGAGGGAGAAAACGAATACTTACAGAGTTTAGGTGGAAAAACCTGAAGGAATAGGCCAATTGAAAGATGCAGATATAGATGGAAGGATACTATTAGAACAGATCTTAAGGAAATAAGATGGAAGGGCGTGGACTGGATTTATCTGTTTGGCAGTAGAGGTCAGTGGCGACTTGTGGTGAACATTGTAATAAACTTTTGGGTTCCATAAGATTGCTCCTTACGCATTACTTTTTTATTACAGGCATACTTGTTATTACAATTATTGATGTAAATGACTTCCCTCCAACATTTGCAAGCCCATGGACCAAAGAAAATCCTCATTATATGCTGGAAATCCCTGAAGAGCAACCAGTTGGGTCTATAGTGGATACATTTGTTGCCTCAGATGTTGATTCCAATATTGCAGCTTATGCAATAGAACCAGCCAGTGAATACTTCGAAATTAGCAATGCTACAGGTAAATATGAATTAGTTTTAAAAATAAATGTCAAGAAAGGGAGAAACTCAGTCTCTCGATGCAAGTGCTGGAGAAGTATTTTGATACAAATGGCTATGACAAGTTTTCCTCCTTTTCCTTTCATTTGATTATTACTATAGTGAAACTCGCTTAAGAAAAACCTGGTTAAGAAAATTTCCCGCCTAAGAAGTCAGGATAAAAAAGCACCAAAATTCTCCCATTTCATTGAAATTACCCATTTAAGAAATTTCCTGCTTAAGAAGTAGGATTTTCTTGGAATTTTCAAAATTTTCTTGACAGGGTTTCACTGTACGTGAGTAAAAGTGTTATAACTCAGTCAGTCTAGTGAATATGCTATGGCCTGGGTAACTGGCAAATTGGGGTTTAATTCTTATAAGGGACAAAAATTTTTGTCCATTGTGTATCATCCAGACAGGTTTTGGGACTCACGCAATCTTCTATCCAGTAGGTACCAGGGCTCTTTCCCAGGGGTAACATGGTTCGGGCATGAAGATGACAATTCACCTCCATCTAATACCAAGGTTAAGAATGCACGGAGCTATATCTCCACTCCCCCATATGTCTTCATGGAGTGGTGCTTAATTAACCACTAAAACAACTTCAATTTACCTTAAAGTGTGGGACAACATTAAGGATCTCGCCTGACTAAGGTGAATGATTGAAAGGGGGCTATGGAAATTAAATTAGAATTTAATGTAAAATATTAGATTTAATTTTCAGTAGTTTTTTGTTCACTTGAATGCACACTCATATTTTTAAATTATTAGTATTATTACTGTTTGTTTTATACAGGAATGGAAGTACAGAACTTTTCTTGGATGCAAAATTTTTCACCTCCATACTTCAGACTTAGTGTTTTAGTGAGCATCATTGATAAGATGTTGCAATTTCCGGTCTGTTATGCTGTCATTATTGATTAGATCAGTGGTAAAAGTGTTAACACTATGTTAGCATTGATCTGTTTGATTTCTGGCATGTATCCTTTTATATTGGTCTAGTAAATTGTTTATTGCTGGTGGAGGAGAAAGTGCATCAGTGATGGTATCACATATAAATGTTCAGTCCAGGGAAATTAACATACAGGAAATTTGGTTGAAATAAAACTTCAAAAAATCAACAAAAAATGAGTGACAGGTTTTGGAAGTGTTAGGACCTATGAGACTGATCCTAAAAGGATTAAATCAGGTGACCTTGAGGTAACGTCACACTAAGATACTGTCGCACAAAGATAACCAAATAGACAGGAGTCATGTCTTGCCAAAATATTAAGATCTCCCAGTAAATTTATACCCAATTTGTAGGGTAAGGGTAAAACTTCCTCCGTACTTAATTAAACAGTGTACCATGGAGATGTAGAGAATAGATGTATATCTCTCCATGCAATCTTAACCTCAGTTCTACATGGAGATGTGTGGTTATCTTTACCCCAGGTACCCATTGCTGGTGTGGGTGCTCTGGTGAAGAAATAATTTCTGTCCCTGCTGGGGATAAAACCATGGTGGAAAACAACACCTGTCAGTGTGATACTTCACTGAAAACAAATAAAAGTTTTTTTTCTAACAAACAGCTGAGCATTGCTTTTTCCAGGGTATTTATGTTGAGTTATACGTACACTTATTTAAATAGGCTTGAATTGTGACTGAATATTGATAGCCTAAAAGTTACACTTGAAGGGCTAAGAACTCTCAAAAGAAGAATATTCCTCTGCCTCAACAGTCTTAAATTTGTTTTGTAGGTGTGGTTCGAACCAAGAAGAGAATTGACTATGAAACTGTGAAAAGGCTTAACTTCACAGTTGTTGCTTATGATTCAGGAATTCCCCAGAAGTCAGCCACTGCTTATGTGACTGTTAATGTCATAAACATCAATGATATGCATCCCGTCTTTTCAGAGGTATGCCTGTTGTTTAATTTATGTTCCCATAAGAGCCATCAATAGGGTGTGCTTGACCAGTATCGTGTCATCTTTGTCGTTTATATCCTTTACCATACAACATCAGCAAATGAAAGAAAGCTTGAAGAAGAAATACACCGGGAGATTAAGAATGATACTGAAACCTGAATTAAATACCAAAAACAAAATTACAGCAATTGGAGCATCAGCCGTTCCAGTATTAAGATACAGTTTTGGTATAATTAAGTGGAAATTAGAACAAATTTATAGGAAAACCAGGAAGATACTAACAATGTACAAAATGCATCATCCTAAAGCTGATGTAAATAGGCTGTATGTAAAGAGGAAAGAAGGAGGAAGAGGCCTGGCACAAATTGAAGCAGCATAGAAAACCGAGATAATTAATATTGCAGAATATCTCAACAAAAAGTATAAAGAAGACCAGTTTGTAAATATTATTAGAAGCCATGATACCAATTAACCAAATATGAATTCAACAGTCTGGGCAGCAGCAAAGATCATAGATGAATTAAGTCAATCAAACGAGAACAATGACACAAAACAGGATGGAATACAAAACACAAAGGCAAGACTGGCAGAGTCCTTAAAGGAAAAGTGGGAAAACAAAGTAATGCATGGCCAGTACATTAGAAGCACAGATAAACATCTCATTAGTGAGGAGGACACATTCCTCTGGCTGTCAAAGGGAGACCTGAAAGCAGAAATGGAAAGTGAAATAGTAGCAGCGCAAGACCAAGCACTACAAACAAAATACCATGCAACAAAAATATTGCAAACAGAAAAAGACAGCAAACACAGATTATGTCACCAATTTAAGAGACAGTAGACCACATTGTGTCAGCGTGCCAAATACTGGCAAAAGAGCAATACATAAAATGACATGATAGAGTGTGTGCTCGACAACACGTCAATGTACGTGGGTTGCTCAGAAAGTAATGCCCCACATTTTTTTTCTCATTCCAGAATAAAGATAGCAATGTGAAAATTGAGAGGTAGCAACACTGATGTTTATTGCGCACATATGTGTAATTACACAGTCGTCCGACAGATAGCGCCACAGTAGGAGTCTGTGAAAATGGCGTCTGTGTCTGACACGCGTTACAAGCAATGAGCTGTAATTGAATTCTTAGTGGCGGAGAAAGAAAGTGTGGGGAACATTCACAAACGGTTGTGTGCTGTGTATGGAAGTTGTGCACTTGATAGAAGCACCGTTGGACGCTGGGTTCAGAGAGTTAAGGCTTCAGGAAGTGGAGAAATGGAGCTGTATGATCGACTGCAGTCTGGCCATCCTGCCACAGCCACGAGCCCAGACATGTTGCAGCGCGCTGATGACATTATTCATGTGGATTGGCGCGTCACAAGTCGGCAATTGGCCGTACAGCTTTCAGTCAGCACTGGAAGTGCAATGGCAATTATTGACACTTCGGAATATTCGAAGGTATGCGCAAGATGGGTTCCTCGAAGTCTCACAACTGAGCACAGATGACAAAGGAAAGCAATCTGTTCTGAATTGTTGGAGCATTTTGGTGCTGAGGGGGAGGCCTTTTTGTCCTGGATCATCACAGGTGATGAAACCTGGGCTCACCATTACGAGCCGGAGACGAAAAGGCAGTGAATGGCGTGGCATCATCCGCAATCACCAAGAAAAAAGAAGTTCAAGACAACTCCTTCCGCCGGAAAGGTCATGATCACTGTCTTTTGGGACATTGATGGAGTGATTCTGGTGGATGTGATGACCAGAGGTGAGACAATCAATTCGGACGCGTACATCAAAACCCTCAAAAAACTGAAACAGCATTACCGGCGAGTGCGGCCTAACAGGAATCCAGGAGACATGTTGATTCAGCGCGACAATGCCCGCCCTAACACAAGTCTACGAACCCAGGAGGCAATCACCAAATTTGGTTGGACTGTGCTCCCCCATCCCCCCTACAGTCCTGATCTGGTGCCATCAGATTTTCATCTTTTTGGGCCACTGAAGGATGCGCTGTGTGGGACAAGGTTTGAAGATGATGAGAGCGTGATTCGTGCAGTGAGGACATGGCTACATGAACAGGAAACCAGCTGGTACAAGGAAGGAATGCATGCCCTTGTTTCGTGCTGGCGTAAGGCCGTAGACTTAGATGGAGATTATGTGGAAAAATAAAATGTGTAAAGGAAACATCCAGTTATACTGTGCGTGAATTTCATACATTCTCAGTAAATAGTTTCCGAGAAAAAAAATGTGGGGCATTACTTTCTGAGCAACCCTCGTATGTAATGAGCTAGGGGTAAAATTAGACAGTGAAGTCTGGGTTGAACATGTACTAAAATCAATAGAAACAAGTCAAGTGGACAAGGTAACCATATTATGGAATCAACAAGTGCAAACCAACAGAACCATCCCCAACAATAAACCAGACATCATAATGCGGGATAATGAAAAAGGAACATGTATGCTAATTGATGTAGCAATCCCAAGAGACAGAAATATGGTAAAGAAATAAGCCAAGAAGATTCTAAAATATAAAGACCTTATAATATAAATACAGCGCATGTGGAATGTAAAAGCATGGGTGATGCCAGTAATAATAGGAGCAACTGGAACCATTTCAAAATCCTGTATAAAGTACTTGAGCAGCATACCAGGAAAGCACAATATCAAGGAACTACAGAAAACAGCTATATTGGGCACAGCACACGCACTGCGGAAAGTGCTAATGTAGGAGCACAAAAGGGTGTGATATTTAGGACAGCATTATATGCACCATTAACAGTATGTGCAGAGTAGCTGAGACACTGTATACCCTAGAAACTTGGTTTGTTGCAGGTATATAAGTGCAAAGACCCCGCATAAAGGGGATGATGATGATGGTGATGATGATGATGATGATGATGATAAATTTGTGTCTGTCCTAATTACCTACAGCTGAGCAATATTGACATAGAAACCATTTGAACTCACAAAGTGGAAGTAATTGTAATGGAATGCAGATAGATTTTAAAAGACCAATAAAACATTGGTTGAAGCAGTTTTTAGGGTTGTGAGGAACAGAAACTTGTGAGCAAACTAGTATATATCTGCACTGACACTTTGTAAAGACTGATTTGCAGTAAGAGCTAATGAATGGGTCTTGCAATTTGTATTTATTAAAAACTGTGTTATATGAAAAATTTGTAAGGCAGTACGCAGCTGTCCATCTACCTATCAATCCGCCCTGTGCTTAAAAATATCAGAATGTTATGGATACAAATCAACAAATTTTCGTGACATTAACATGACTTTCATGTCCTTGAAGATTTGTGCTTTGTGGTACATATAAATTTTCTGTCATTAACTTATGAAGTTGGAGTAATGCTAGGAGTATTCATTATTTTTCAGTTAGTTGTAAAATTTTATATGACCGCAGACTTTCGAAAGTATGCAACTTTTGTTAAGAATATGAAAAGAGTGAATTGTGCACAAAATTTTGGAGTAAAGATGCTTCATGAATCATTGTCACTTGACTTGCAGTTCATCTAATTAGATATTACATACACATTTTATAACAATAAGAACACTATTAAAACTTGTGAAGTGTAATTTCTTGAATACCTGAAGAACACCATGCCTGTCAGTGCTTTTAAGTCTTGTTTTGTAGAGTGTAAAGTAATGTAAATATGCCTACAAATTCTGTATAAGCAACTTATTGGGTTAAACATATTGAACATGTAGGTGACCTAAAACTTTGAGGTTCTATGATATTTGTGTTCCACAGTATTGGTCTTCTGGGATATGATGCCAAGTAATTTGGCAGATAGTTACCAAGCTTTTGGAGCAGCCTGTTGCCTCAGTCTTCAGGATAATATCCAGCAACCATCCAATAGTGAAATTAATATTAAAAAAACAGAAAATTGAGTTCTGTGTTCTGACTGTCTGCAATTCCACATCACTGTGCTCCTGACAGATCATACTGTTGACCCTTTGAATTAACTGTTTACTGAACATTTTATAAATAGTTTCATTGTGTCAACAAATGTCATTAATTATTTAGATATGACAGCACTTCTGTGTAAATGTTTCAGCGAATGTATGAAGCAACAGTAATTGAGAATTCTCCAGAGAAAACACCTGTAATAACAGTGAATGCAACAGATGGTGATGAGGGTGTATATGGAAATGTGTCTTACAGCCTAGTTGGGGAACACAGCTCTGATTTCAGCGTAAATTACAACACAGGAAAGGTGACAGTCGCAAATCCTGCTCTGCTTGACAGGGAGATCACGCCTGATATCACAATTCAGGTCATGGCCAGTGATGGTGCTCCACCAGACATGAGGAAGACTGAAGCTGTTCCAGTAAGTTGACACATGCACATCCTACAAACTAGATTCCTGTCTTTGGAAGTCATGTTTCAATTATGTAACACCAACACTGTGCAGATATTGTTAAGAATATCAGTGAAATTGAAGACAGTAGTGTACTTACATTTTTATACTTTCTCAAACAATGTTTTTATTGCTACTGCGCACACATTTTGGAACCTATCTAGTTTGTTGCATTTACCTGGTTATCAATGTAAAGGAGGATGTTTAAACTGTGACTTTGACCTTATAGTGACTGAAGTAATTACAGTCAACCTTGGTTATAACGGATGCCAAGGGGAGTCCAAAAACTGTCCGTTATAACCGAAGTCCGTTATATCCGAGGTTCAGTTAAATTACTTTTTAACATAACATTTAAATTTATACCACTTAAGTTACGCTTGTTTTCAGTTTTATTGCATATGGACATGAACAGCTACATTTTGCACACACAAAAACACACATTACTACATTTGTGAACCCTTGATGTAACAGATGAAAGCACCACACACCAAGATGCCTGAATGCTCCCCACCTTTACATACCTACTGTATTGTACAACATACTCAAAATTTTTAACCCTCCCCCCCCCAGTGGCGCAACAGCCCCTCGTGTGCGAAGGCCTCCTCATTACCATGGCTTCACGATCATACTCAGATGCACCACACTCTTGTTTGAATACTCTCGATGAGTGATCTGCCCGACACAAAGACCCCTGTGTGACAACACACAACACTCAAAAGAGACGGACATCCATGCCTCCGGTGGGATTCAAACTCACAATCCCAGCAAGCGAACGGCAGCAGACCCACGCCTTACACCGCGCGGCCACTAAGATTGGCCAAGATTTTTAAATGCTCTACATATTTGCGTGGCACAATTGGTTGAGGCACTGTGCTACACACCGGAAGGCCTCAGGTTCGATTCCTGATGGTGTCATTGGAATTTTTCATTGACATAATCCTTCCGGCTGCAATGTGGCCCTGGGGTCCACTCAGCCTCTAACAGAAACAGTACCTGGAATATTTCCTGGGGGTAAAGGTGGCAAATGCATAGGGCTGACAAGCTTGCCCCCTTCATGTGCTGATTGTCTTCAAATTTGGGAGCCTCTACCTCCTGGAACCCTCTGGGCCTGTCCAGGTCTCTAATGGAATAGCTTTACATTTTTACATATTCACACCTGGTTGGTTGGCCCATACTGACACATATCACTTATTTGCCAAAAAATGAATTCTGTGTACGTACTGTACGTAAAAGTCTTACAAAATTGCTACCTAAAATGTTACAAGTAAATGCACCAAAGTCAAGCCATAATTGATTTATAACAGGGTGCCATAAAGATGCTCGCATATGACAATTACAGTACTTTCTCCCTGCTGCATGAATAACAGAAACACATAGAGAGTGCCCTGGCTTATCCATTCTAACCGCTAATGGTTTGACCTTGTCCTTAGCAAAGCCAAACAAAGTGCAAAATTTACAAGTCTCCACGACATCTCTGGGTACAAAATGCTATGAAATTACATTTGCAGTCTTCATGTCACTCTGATGAGTAGCACCCTGCGCTTGAACACACTGTAACCTTTGTGGAATTGCTATTATTTTGCCAAAAATGGTATAGCCGAGGAAAATCAACTGTTGGGGAACATCGGAGAAATCAGGTGTGATCAAAGATCCAGTATGTAAGAGACTGGTGTAACCGAGGTAGTTACAATGATAAGGCATAGGGAAACTGCCGGGGAATGGAAAAACGACCGGTTGTAACCGAAATCCGTTATAACCGAGGCCGGTATAACCGAATTTAACTGTATATAGATTGTGTCTAGTTCAGGCATGCCTGAAGTTTAAATATTTATTGGCGTTATGATGTGGGGTAATAAGAAATTATTTATGTAATCCAGTTGGCCAAGCATTAACTTTTTTAACAACAACAACAACAAAACATTCAGTATCTGTAAATATGCTACAGGCTGTATGACAGGGGACTCAGTGTTTGATTCCCTCAGGAGCAGAGACTTTTTATGTACTGTGCCACTACTGACTGTTGGGCTTATAAGGCCTCACATCGTTTGGATTCTGGAGTAATTTCCCAGGCATAAAGTGGGCAGGATGTGATACAAACATTTCACCTGCATCTGTATGCTTGGAACCATACCACAGCTTCTCCAGGTGGCTGTACTGAGCGGTGCTTAACCTTTTAGAGCCTAGCAGTAACTTTACGTACCACCAGCTTTAACATTCACAAATTCTACGTGGTGCTCACATTGCATTTATGTGTTTTGTACGGATCTCTGAACAAACAACGATTATTTCCCTATACAACTTTAACAGATTGATTTTTATAACCCAGACGGAGAGTGTTTACTGTGCGGCATGAACTGGGTCCTTATATATAAAAGAGATATGCTTCGTCTTTAAAGGGTTAATTAAGACTAGGGAAAACTTCCCATTCACCTTTTGTATTGCACCTGCCCAGTGTCCAGCCATCATCTGTGTAGCATAGGGGACATAAAATAAAGGTTAAGGCAATCAATATTTTCACTGTGCAGATCCACATTCGTCTGAGAGATGCCAATGACAATTCACCTGTGTTCACCGTAAAGAGATACCAGGCTTCAGTTATGGAAAATCTGCCCCTGGATCCTCCACCACCCATAGTGCAGGTTCATGCTGAAGATGTGGATGAGGGAAGGAATGGTGCAGTGAGGTACTCCATTGTATCTGGTAATGAAGGTGGTGAGTGTAGAATAATTTTTCTTTTTATTGTATTGGTTTTATAAGCCTTACTGTTAAGATATGCATAAGTACACCGCCCAGCACTTCGCATTTTCCTGTATTTAAATGTGCAACCAGTGGATTGGCCACTAGCTGTACTCTGTTGCAAAAACCATGGAAATGTTTTAATGTTTTTGTTTTTCCCATCCACAATTTTAGAAGAAATTTTATTAGAAATTTAAATCTGGAGTTGTGTGTCTGCATTGTTCTGATCTTTGAAAAATGTCTGGGCTACAGTGATTTTACAAGTGTCACATATGTGAACTTTATACTGTTTGCACCATACATTTTCAGTATATGAACAAAATCACCAACTAATGCACGTTTATTAACAACTATTACTTCCCGACGTCAAAATGTATGTTGGGAAATAGTAATTGTTAATAAAAGTGCATTAGCTGGTGATTTTGGTCTTATACCTGATTCTGAATCTGTTAATGTATCAATGTTAAATTGTTAATGGAACTGTTTTATTTCTGACTTCCCTGTCACCTTTTACTCTGATTTTAGGTCTGTTCAAAGTAGACTTACCTTAAATGCAGTTTTTATGGTTTGTGCTGAATTGTGTGTAGATTGACTATAGTCAAACCTGTTTTCAAAAAAGGAAATAGGCAAGAGATTTCCAATTATAGACCAATATCTTTGTTAACCTCTTTTTCTAAGATCATTGGAAAACTAATTTATGCTAGACTTCTCGCTCATATTCATACGAATAGTATTTTGGCACACAAACAATATGGATTTAGGACTCATTCATCGACTGAAAAAGCTGCCTTTGCATTGGTAAATAGCATTTTAACTGCTATGAATAACAATTTAATAGTTGGAGGCATTTTTTGCGACCTCCAAAAGGCTTTTGACTGTGTCAACCATAAAATATTACTCGATAAACTTTAATTCTATGGAATTGAAGGGAAACTTAAAACATTAATTGAATCCTATTTAACAGGTAGACACCAAAGGGTAACATTAGGGAGTAAAACAGATAGTAATAATTCCTCCAATTGGGAAGTGATAAAATGTGGAGTGCCACAAGGCTCGATTCTTGGCCCTCTGTTTTTTCTTTGTTACATAAACGATTTACCCAAAATTATAAATAAAGAAAACAACATGGTACTATTCGCGGATGATACGAGCATTATAATAACAGATACAAATAAACTGGATTTTAATGTAAATGTTAATCAAACTTTCGAAGATATTAATACTTGGTTTCAGGCCAATATACTAACATTAAATTTTAATAAAACTCATTACTTAGAATTTAAAACTAAGAATTATTATAATGTTAAGACACAAATTACCTATGATGAGGAAAGTATAACGAATGCTACAGAGATTAAATTTCTTGGATTAATTATTGACGATATTCTATCCTGGAGACAACATATAGATCAGATAATTAGCAAGATATCCACTGCATGCTATGCATTGAGAAATATAAAACATGTAGTACCACTAAATACGTTAAAAGTAATTTATTTTGCTCACATACACTCTATCATAAGCTATGGTATAATTTTGTGGGGTTGCTCCTGTTATGCTAATAAGGTGTTTTTACTACAGAAGAAAATTATTAGAATTATAACAAACACTAAACCAAGAGATTCTTGCAGGGAAATTTTCAAGAATATGGAAATAATGACCCTATACTCCCAGTACGTATATTCATTGACTTTATACACAATAAACAATAAACATTTATTTAACACCAATAATGAAATACATAAATACAGAACTAGATACAACAATAATCTACACCTACCAATAGTCAACTTATCAAAATTCCATAAAGGAGCTTACATATCAGGTGTTAAAGTTTTCAATCATCTTCCTCAATATATAAAAATCTTGGCCAATGATCAGAACCGCTTTAAATCCACATTAAAGAGGTTTTTATATCATCATTCCTTCTATTCAATGGATGAATACTATGAATTTAAGGAGGATAGTAATGTATAAACCAGATGTGCTGATTATGGATAGAGTATCCTATCACAGTCAATAGAGTTAGATACTAATAATACCACATACCTTGATGTTATACTCTGATGGTATAATTAATGATCACTAGGTGATTACTGTACTATATTGTATTTAGGCGTTTGACATCTATAATTCTGAATGAATGTAAGTTAAAGATCTTGATTTAATATACCCATAATCTAGTATTGTACTTTACATCTGGTTATCACAGTTATTTTATGTACTTGTCTTATCTTATTAATTCAGCTACTTTAAATATTGTTCTGTTATTAATGTGATGCATGCACTTTAGGCATATATATTTACAACTGTTTAATTACTTACTTCTTGTGATTTGTCTTGGAATTTTGTATTTACGTATCTGTATTATGTGTTTATTGTGACTGATTTATGTATAATTTTGTATTTATGTAGTTGATATAACCTGTCTTGTTGTCTTTGACTAATTCTATATCCACTGGGTTTTTGCCAACCATGTAAGGATCTATGGAATGTAAATAAATGAATGAATGAATGAATTGACTCACATAAAATGTGCAAATAAGGTGATGGCTTGAACCTCTAGTATTAAGCAAGGAAAATCAACAAGAGATCATCTACTTTGGAGCAGGTCTTACCCAACCAGTTTCTTTTCTGCACACTCACCTTTGTTGTAAAAGAGCTTACTGTTTCAAACTGGAGGTTAGGATGTTAGTGTAGTGGAATTTTATCACCAACGCTGTCCCTTATATAAAATAACCTATTTCCTAAGTGTTGTCTCCTTTACAGGAGTGTTTAAACTGGACGCTGAAACTGGAATTTTGTATCCAGCTGAGTCACTAGAAGGCAAACCGCGAGAGTTCCTTCTGGTGGTAGAGGGACGAGATGAGGAAGGCAATGGTCCACATGCTGATACAACAACCATTGATATTGAAATCAGGGATGTCAACCAGAATAAACCAGTGTTCATCATGCCTTCACTTCCCAATGCAACTATAGAAGTCCCTGAAGTATGTTCTGCATCATACCATAAAAACTGTACAGAATCACTGCAGACTAATATCTAGTCCTTAATGAATTTAATTTCATTGTGCCACAACATGGTAAAACAACATAATGATATAGCAAAAATTATTTTAAATCTTTGGTATTGGCCTCTGTACACCTCTAATTCTTCGCATGCTGCCAGCCTTGATGCATTTTATGGCGGTGAATGCATTTACGGTTACTATATATTTAAAATTCCTCTGTCCTGGGCAGTAGTTGGAACTTAAATCATGGCATCATGGAAGTGTGTTTGAATGAAAGTTGTAGACTATAAGAATATTTATATTTAATATTGTCATTTTACTATATGATGAGGTGGTATTGAAGAAGCATATAAATTTTGATAGTCTTGTTTTGGACTTCTGCAATGTCTAGTTGTACATGGCACAAAGACCCAAAATAATACTATTGTTTTATGAAGAGTTGCCATGAAAGCTTAAGAGCTTGTATATATAAACTTTGATTTAATTCATATAACTGAAGTGAAATATGAGGAAGGGCAATATACACTTTTATTATGCCAACTGCTGCACACAGTCTCTGCTCATGTGCTCTTCCTCCGTGTTTCAGCTCTTACTTCCAGCCATCTTCAGGGCGTCAACATCAAATGGTTCACATAGCAGCAGTCTATCATGAATGGCATGTCATAGACTCACTGCTACATAGACTGCTGCTATGTGAACCATTTGGTGTTGACTGGCTGAAGATGGCTGGAAGTAACAGCTGAAACATGCAGGAAGAACACATGAGAAGAGACTGTGTGCAGTAGTTGGCATAATGAAAGTGTATACTGTAAAAGGCTGCACAGAAAATTTATAATATTAAGTATATGAGGAAGGGCATTTCCAGTAGTAAGCCTTTTTGAAAACTGGGACATTTTATACGACACTTCTATTTCACAGTAACAGTGCTAAGACTTATATTGAGGTTTCTTGATTGAAATATCTGGGGAGAGTGGGGGTTGGTGTTCCAAAAAAATAAATAACTCTTGTGTGCAGTAATTCTTTGTATGATGTGTGTTGGTCTATCCGTCTCTGGGCTGCTGATTTTGGCCATAAGGTCTTATAATTTTCCATGACCCTGCTCTAGAAAATCAGTTTATTGTCTCAGCTATGCTGGATTGTGATGTTCTTATCTGTTACAGAATGCAGGACTTCCCAATTTCCTGGTAATTACTGTGAAAGCGACAGATAAAGACCATGGAGAGAATGGTCAGATCAGTTATCATTTTAAAGTAGGTAATGAGAATGTTCAGGAAACTGAAGAGTTTGCTATCAATGCTGATACAGGAGAACTCAGAGCAAAGATAATTCTTGACAGGGAAGTTCGAGCAAAATATGAGGTAAGCTGGCAAAGCTGGTTATATATACATATACTACACAAAAATGTCATTCACCAAGCCATTAAAATCAGCCAATATCAGAATTATAACAGGGAAGGAGAATACTGGATGAGCCCAGATTGGAACACCATTGTCCATGTACTAAGAAAATTGGGTGGGCTACTGTGTAAAGGTTAAGAATGAGTGGAGCTTCTACTTCCCCTATATGCCTTCAAGCAGTGGACACAGAAAACTTTACCCTTGTTTCTGGGGATAACTCAACCGTACCTGATCTTCTGGCTCAGCACCAGCACCAGAGGTGTCTGATCCATTTGTGTCTTTTTCCCATTCCAACACCCACAGTCCCAGATATTATACACATTTATCTTGAAGACAAATAATTTTATATTTAAGGTCTGTCTTCCTGTTCGAATCGCTATTGGCTATCACTGAATGCTCTGATAGTGTTGTCTTACATTGTAAGTTTCAGTGAGACCCATTGGTGGTCATTTGGTCTTGGGGAAGGTGACACTAAGGATCTCTGATTATAGGAATATCAAATTATGGATACATGTGGCAGTATATGGTCGTGAGATGTGGATGTAAGGTAATAAAAATAAGAGAATAATTGAAGTGGCAAACATGGGTATACACAATTGAAACAGAATTATAACATCATAGTACATACGTTGAATTTTGTATTCTATGTTTTTGTGTATTACAAATTTTCTTCTACATGTTTCGATCTTAAAGATCAACATCAAAACTCATTTCATAATATCAAGAGTGGGCTGACAGAAATGTTACAATGCAGCTGTTAGAGAATTAACACTTCATCTCAGAACAAATACTGTAGCACCTGAGTAATATTTATATTGTAAAATCTTGTCTTGTTCCATTATTGATATTATTGAATTATCATTGTTATGATTATGATGATGATGACATTATTGTTGTTGTCATCATCGTTGTTGTCGTCGGCATTGTCATCATCGTCATCATCATCATCATTGTTTTTGTCGTCATCTTCATCATAATGATTGTTGTTGTTGTTTATGATCAAAATCTGTAGGATGCAAAATGTAATATAAATGCATATAACATAATAACATGCACGATTAAGTGTACTGTGATGGTGTAGTGTGGCTTCAGTCAAAACTAGGGCACAGTCTGGAACTATTTCAGTGGATGTACACAGACAAAGGAGAAATGCTGAAATATTTTATTAAACTGCAGTTGCTGATGTAGTTCAGGAGGTTACTGTATATAGAAAGGAGTGGTAAGGCTGCAGAGACCGAATGAAAACCTGGAGCAAAAATGGCGTGGAATAGTCAATACGTTAGATGAAGAATAAGATGAGTACAACATGACCATTTAAAAGCTATTTTGTAATCCATACAGATATTTTCCCAGAGTAAAGCCTGTAGGGCATGAAGCTAACCACATACCTGCATCTAGTGCTGAGGTTAAGAAGTTTTGGAGCTGCACCTCTGCTTCCCCCAGTGCCTTCATGCAGTGGTGCTGAATTGAGCACATGGATTTTACTTTTGTTTTCACACATATTGTCTTGCCTAATGTGTAAACACCCAAAGTTTAATCAAATTTATTTTTATTTATTTTTTACAAGTCACTTTCAATCTTAATGAGCATTAATTGAATGTATATTTCAGTAGGAATAATGCGTGATGGATACTGGCAGTGTGTAGGTTTCACTTCTCTTGCAGCAGCTTCTGTGTGGTGATGTGTTTCTCTTTGTTTTCATAGTTGGTGCTTGTTGCTAAGGATCATGGTACTCCCATCTCTCATGAGACACTTCGTTTTCTCACTGTGCTGCTTGTAGACACAAATGACAACAGACCAGAATTTCCAGTAACTGAAACTACAAATCCTTACACTTTCCATGTCACAGAGAATTCACAATTAAATCTCCTTGTAGGTATGTATATAAATGAACTGACACTGTTACAGTTTTCTCGTATTGTACTAAAATTAATTATAGTTTGTCTGAGAAGCATATATATTTAGCTTAAAGTTTATGGTCATGTTCCCCATTTATTCTTTTAATCCCATGTTAAATAATTGAACGCATTTTCAGGCCAAGGCTGGACAATATAGTGCCCCATTTCAGCTGTCATCCTTACATATACAGTAGAAGGGAAGTACTACAAATAACAATTCTTTGTGGAAATTCGAAACCTATTTTCCTGATTCACATATTTCTATTTCAACAGACCTTTCAAACTATTGTGCAGCCTGAATTTTATTATTATATTTGCTGGAGCCCACAGCTGATCTCTGTCCTGAACCAGATGAATCCTGTCCATCTTCGTCCATGTTCTCCCATCCTGTTTCTTTGAATGATTTATTAATAATGTTATTTTTATTGTCATTCTTGTTAATTCACTGAAACATAATGCAAAAAGTTATGTCTGGTCATTCGTTCTACGGAATCAGTTACAACATCTGAGATGTGGGAAGTGCTGCGTATTGAGCAGATCAGTTTTTTTAATTTGTGCAGGGAAAGTGACAGCACTAGATCGGGATGTTGGTAAACATGCAAAGATCTTCTACTACATCATATCTGGTAATGAAAATGGTAGCTTCAGCTTGGACAGGACAACTGGCAGCATCTATACAAATACTTCATTTGATCATGAGGAGAAAAATGAATATAATCTGTTGATTAAAGCCACAAATGATCCACAGTATTATGTACCTGAGGTAAGTAGATTCTGGGGTCCATTAATACTCTCTGCTAACTCACAACAGGCCTGCGTTAGGATGAGAAATATAAAATTATTTTTTAAGTTATATCGCACTACTTTTAGTTAGTTGATTATATATTTATGTTATACCTCAGGGGCTCAATTTACAGCTGTTTTTGAAATTAGCTCTGTTTTATACTTAACATGATATTCATTTATATTGGCGACAGTGTTATAACTGCAGTGTTATTTTATATTCTTCTTTCATTCGTATTCTTTCTTACATTATGTTATTAAGGTGTGTCACCTATTGCATGAGTCTATCACCTCACGTTTCCATATCTCAAACCCAATCCATTCTCTTCCTGCCTTAATGCAGCCATTCAACAATATCTTAGTCATTTTGGTTGTCTCTTTCCTTTCATTTATAATTCCAGTGATGTATAAGAGTAGACATATAACTGTAAAATATAGGTGCACCTCTTCAGATATGTTTACTTTCCCATGTTTAGATAAAGCTTCATAATGAACACACACATACATGTGTTTTGTGATTTCAGGCAGAGAAGGATCGTTTGGAAAGAGACACGAGTGTTGCCCATGTGCGAATAACAATACTTGATGAAAATGATAATCCACCAAAATTTGAGCACTCCAATTATTATGCTGGTATGTAGTCAGTATGGCAGCATTTTAACCCATGCTACTCGAGCTATAAAAGGCTCGCTGCTAGATTGACTAGTCTGTTTCAAATAACAGGTTCCAATTGTTATACTCTACATTAATTACATTTCCTTCTTTATCTGGCAGCAGGTATTCTGATGAAAACTTCATGGGCTGATAGCCATATTAGATGGTTCATAAAATATGATATCATACTCCTATTCAAATCACATAATTCATTTTCAGCACCCTAACATTTTGCAATAATAACCGGAGTTCTATTTATAGGAATTTATCGCAACTGATCTCTTGTTTCTAGGTGTAAATGCAATGGCAAATATCAATGAATTTGTGGCCAAGTTGTCAGCATTTGATCCTGATGCAGGGGATAATGGAAGCTTGTCTTATTACATTAGAGCATCAAATCTGTTCAAATTTGGCTCAAACCTTTCAAGGGGCTCCATTATCCCATCACCATTCAATGTGACAGAGGATGGTAAACTTGTGACAGCTAATTACATGGCTGAGTACAATCAGGACAGATTTGTGCTGGATGTTGTTGCCAAAGAAAAGGCTTCACCAGAACGAGAAGCCACAACCAAAGTTCACGTAAGAAACTGCCAGTATATTTTGTGTATTTTGAATTATTTATATAGCTGATTAACACCCATTGTTCCCATGTTTTGTTTCTTTACTTACGGGCTTTGTATTCTGCTCACATGTGATGGCTGATTTTGATGAATTTTAGACTGTTGTAGTGGCACTGTAGTAGAACTGGCCATACTTGGAATTTTTATTGTGAATATGTGTTAATAAAACAGAATATAAAGAAAGTGATTAAGAGTTTACAAAGTGTGGTAAAGAAGCCACTGAGTACACATGCTCTAAAACTGTGATAATGAAGATAACATGTATTGGTATTGATATTGATTTATTTCACACTCCAGTAGATCCTTTGCAGGGTTACAAAATCTTCGGATATGGATATAGTCAAATATAGCAATGGATGTCTGCTTATAACAAGCAACATCTTGGTCATATCAACACGTAAATAAAACAGAACTATAAATCTAGCATGACATGTAAGATAACATAGTACAATTTAACACTTAAATAAAATATAACTTATACAATTTAACTAAATTGTTGCTGAAAAGTATTCATTTAATGAATAGAATGTATTTTTTATTAAGAAGATCATTTAAAATCTTTTTAAACCTGTTATGATTATTACTTTCTATTTTAATATATGAGGGTAGAGCATTAAACACCTTTATTCTCATACAGTATACTTCCTTCTGATACTTGGTCAAATTCACACTTGGTTGGTGGAGGTTTGCATGTTGTCTAGTTTCAATTTGATATATCTCAGAATTTACAGTAAAGTTTTTCATATTTTTATCACAAACAAAAGGAGAGAAAAGATGTATTGACAAGGAAGTGGTAATATTTCTAAGCTCGTCATAATTCTTATTATCCTTTTTAGCAACCTGAAGATCCATATACTCTCAGAAGAACACCCCCGAAATAATAGACTACAAGTCATTACTAAATTAAAGTTAGAATAATAAATAATCTTCAAAATGTGAAATGACACATACGGTTTAATCGACCACATAACATAACAAGCTGAACTTAGTTTTGAAGCAATATAATTAATATGTGTTTTCCATGAATCTGTATTATGTATTTAAAGACCAAGAAATTTTGTTGTAGTTACTTTAGAAATTTGTTTGTCTTCAAATATTATCTTTATATCTGAATTATCAGTATTTTTATTTATATAGTGAATAAAATACGTTTTTTTTAATTTAAGGAGAGCTGATTTACATTACACCACTTATTTACTTGATCAAAAGCTATTTTACTATCATTTGAAAATTGGGAAATATTAGGACTTGTAATTACTATGCTAGTGTCAGGCTGCAAGATGGAGGGATGTTCTAATGTTGGTACATTTGGCTTATAGATTGAGAGTTTGATTACTAAATAATATGGTTTATAAAATTAGATATAAAGGCTGCATACTGCAACAAATCTGATGTTAGCAGATTCAGCCTTGTGCATAATGTGATACAGCTATGATGATAAGGTGTATTCCACTCAGATGTAAGGTTCAAGGTTATTTGTGCCAGTATAGACATTATTATAAGAGTAATAATAAATTTAACAGATAGTAGTGAGCATTTTTCATTTTGTTAAGGACATTCTGGGTTCAAACCTTTACCCAAACACCATCTGTCGTGGCTTTTTCAGTCCCTCCAGACGACAACCATGACATTACCTCTAATTAGGCCACTATTGCTTCCTTCGATATACTTTCCATTCTTGTTTGTTAATCATCTTCTTGTGTAACATTACATAACATGTAGTACTGACGACATTGTTGAACGAGTCATGAATAAACAACTAAATGAAGAATGCAATTTAAGATCCTTAGTGCCATCTCTCCCACTGTGGCGGCCACTTGCTGTAGTGAATATTCACCCACAACAGAAGGGCTTAATGTGTGTTAGTGCATTTTGTTATTATTAATATATACTTAAAAGTACTGTCACAGATTAACCTTTGATATGTTAGTTTTGTCAATTATGATGGTTTTGTCACTCTGTTTAGACATGTCTGCTTGTTGAACAGGATTATACAACCATTTAGAACAGGATTTCCCCATGTACAGTGACGGATATCCTTAAATCAAGGAGCATTAAAATGTTGTGGGTTCACTCTGTTATCATCATCATCATCATCATCATCATCATCATCATCATCATCATCATCATTTACTTCAACATTGGCACTGCTGTTGATATGGAAAGTGGTGCTTTTGAGGAAAAACATGTATGTTATGGGATGAAGGGAGAGTATTAGTAAAGAGCGTAGCTTCTGAAAGCGATGACTGGTTCGTACACATGGTTGAATTGTTTGAATATGATGATAGGTAAGACCTTCCTCAAATGGCACAGCTGCATTGTGTTCATAACTTACAGACATGGTTGCAGCTCTGTTAAATCCATTTTGAGTATATATTACAACAACATATTATTTAGTCACTAAATTTAAATTACTGTGTTTCCTAATAAATAACACAGTAATATGCATTTGTCTGTGGTAGGTGTGGATCTTTGAGCCAGACCAGCTTATCCGTGTAATACTTTCACGACCGCCTGAGGAAGTACACCAAGAAAGAGATGAGATTATTGCAGAACTATCTAATGTAACAGGAAGTCTTGTGGTGGTGGATGACATTAGATATCATGTGGATTCATCTGGTCACATTCAACATGACTGGTAAGTGATGTGCTTGGTATGTTATGCAGAGGAACTTCATTCATCATAAACATTTCTTTGACCTGATTCATTTGGATACTTGTGTGTGTAATCATATAAGCAAGACGTGGCTGGACTGCAGTAGATGTGCATCTTGATATGCCACATGGTCATTTGACTACTGAACATCAGAATTATGTCACAGGCTTGTTTTAGGCTTTTTGCAGCAATGTAGTTGAGGTTTCTCTTCTCAGATATGGCGCCACTTCACCAGGTGATGTCTCAAACTTGAGGTACCTATCAGCCAGTGATGTGGCGCTACATTGAAGAAGAACCTCAGGATACTACTTAGTAGCATTCTGAGAGATTGTGACAGTCATTAGTGTCATTATAACAGTATTCCCTTTGGACTCAGTCTAACATCTGGTTAACAGAGATGTTTTGGAGGCATAGTCTTGTAATAATAGCATTGCCTACTATATCTGTGCTGTGGTATTTAATCCCAGCTTAGCTGCATCTGTGATTGGACACCTCTCAGTAGCCAATTAATCACTGTGTGAAGAGTACATCAGAGTAAGCAAAGGTAGTGGTGAAAGGTAAAGTTGTCCCTGTCAACACCATGAAGGCATGCAGGAGGAGTAGATGTATAGCTATCCTCATTCTCAACCTTGGCAGTACATCAGAGTAGGCACTGATTTTATGGGCCTGAATATGGAAATGGAGTCAGCTTCTGAAATGTCATCTGATATAATCCAATGATGTTACATGCCAGAGCAGCTGAATTTTCCCATGTGTTTTGCCCTTAGTCAGCACACTTCCCTGCCCTTGAGTTTCAACACTCACAGTTTTTATCTTTCAACATTCACACAGCCTTCCCATCTATTTCTCAGACATCTAACAGGCCTCTGCTATAGTGTACACACTTTCACAGTACACCTTCTTGGGGATATTACTGCCACCCATTTTTGCACATGACCTGCCCACTGCAGTTTTTAACATGACTAGTTGTACCCTTGCAAATAATTCACATGCAGAAGCAGCAAAATATTTAATCAACAAAAGTTGCAGCATCTTAGTCTTAATAAACATTAAAAATTGTGCTTACTAATACTTGATATTGGGTAATTTTTTTCAGAGATCAGTGAGTCATAAACATGCAAATGAGAAACAAAATCTTCCTAACACATGTAAATAAGAAACAAAATATTGAAATACACAGTCTTACCTCAAGCAGAGGCCTAGGGAAGTACATGAAATATGTTAGCTACCCTTGGCCTCTGCTTGAGGCAGCACTGTTAATTCTTAGAGTCAGACTTTTTTGTTAAAAACAATCTTTTGAGAAGGAGTTAATGAAAGGAGAGGAGATTTCCATCATGCCAAATCATAAGCCTTCTAAAAATGTCTATCTTGAAAGGACCTGTTCACTAGTTCATGATGTCACAAACAGACATTACTGTCTTAACATATATGATAGATGTAGATGTGTCTGAATCTTACAATAGATACAGCTCATGATTATATCTACTTCACAAGTGGTAATCTTCTATTACAGTTCCCAAGATCCTTCTGAGAGCTTTGTGTTCAAAAGTACTAACCATATTTTCTCTTGTTTTGATAAAGTTTATAGTTTGTAGCTCTGTGGATCCTTTTCAGATCTCATTATAGGTAGTACGGAAAAGTACATTTTATGTGCCTTATCTGTAGCATGACAAGGCAGTGGGCTGGATAATGAGGTGTTTGAATATTGGCAGGAGCAAGAGATTATCTCTTCTCCAAAATGTCCTAACTGGCCATGAGGCCTACTCAGCGTGCTATTCAGTTGGTACTGGAGGCTCTTTCTCAGGAATAAAATTGCTGAAGTATGAGGCTGACTACTCACCCTTATGCAGTTCCAAGTTTAAGAATAAGTGATGCTGTACCCTGTACTCCCCATTATGCTTCTGTGGTGTGTATTGGAAAAGTTATGCCTTTTTGTGTCTCAGTTATTCTCTTTTGCATTTGTAAAGTTTTTAAAGATTTATCACCATCAATTACCAATAATGAGTCCAAGCATGCAAAATCGTCCACTTCCTGAATGTTGTAATCCTCAACTGTGATATTTTTGCTTAGCTTCAGGAAGTGTACAAACTATATTAGTCTATAATTTTGATTTTCAAGGTGTGATATGTATCTGCATGTTGTTGATGGACCAAGCCAGACTATTGCCTCGATACCTGAAGTATTGAAGGTTATAGATGCAAAGTATGACTTCCTCAAGGACTACTACGCTGGATTTGCAATCGAGAATGTTGTGGTATGCAAAATGTTGTTCATTAAACGTAGGATGTGTATGGAAATCAGAAAAAATTCAACAAATACCCACTCCCACTTCTAGCCTCAGTAGAGGATTGGATCTGTATATGTTTTCTCTTGCTTCTGCAGTAAGTTATGAGGACTGGTCTTGATTGTACTGGACAAACAGAAGAAAGAATTCATACAATCACAGCACCCTGAAGTTGTTACTGGTAGACTGGTCCTCAAAATAACTGTTTGGTGTGTCTCAGACCCGCATTTCAGTGAGCAGCTGAATTAATAATTTTGACTCACTGACTCTTAGTTTTGTCTTGTACATTTGCTATCCACCACACGTACACTTGCTGATAAAAATATTCAAACCTAGTACAATAGAACTACATCATGAAATTTGGAATTTGAAGTGTGTTCAGTTCTGTTCAAGGGCCATGTTACTAATGGGACCACATGTAGTTTTACTCATATTTTTTCTAGTCCTTTCACCGATTTTAATATTAACTTGGTTTTTTACGTGTGCATTGCACAGGTAGAATAATGTAGTATTTCCATTCAGTTTAATTGATTTCAAGGGCCTAAGTGACCTTTCCTACACTTTTTTTTTGAGTCCTTCCTTAGAGTTCGATGGTCATTTGTTTGAGCCTCATGTTTCTAAAACAAAGTGTGTGACTATTAGCATGTGCAAGATTCATTTATCTTAATACAGTTTAAGGGCCAGTGTAAATAATGGCCTGATTCAGCTTTTACACACACACACACACACACATATACACACGAGTTTCTAGCATGAAGTTCTATAGTTCTGAAACATACATGTTTGTAATATCAGAATTATTATGGAAATTGCTCCACACTCTTTGCCACTACTTACAATAATCATGGCTGCTAGAAGTGATGTGCAAATATTCTGTTAGTGATTTAAGATGTCACTGATATCCACATGCCAATTTTCAATTCCACGTATGGAAGTGAACTTCTTTTTACTGTTATCGCTATTCCATCTTTAAAGTTTCATCTCCTACAGGCTATGATATTAACAAGGAAACCAGCCATTCCTGGACAAAGAAGCTGTACTTCTGCTTTTTTGTGAATAGTGTCTTCAACACGTTGTTATGAAAACCTTACCCCCATGTGTAGTTTGAGTAATTGATTGTTTTTTTCTCGTAGCCTGCATTTGTTGGTGTACATGAAGAGCCATTTGATCCTGCTCTTGCAGCTTTAATTGCTCTACTTATAGTGCTCTTTGTCGGCTGCATCACATTCATTGTAGTCTGCTGTTGTCTGAGGCACTGGTAAGAAAAATATGTGATCTTCCAGGGAATTAGCTCTCTGGTGGAGCTGTGATGTACCCAGAAGTTATTTTTATTTTCCATTAAAACATTTTAATACATGTGTATGAGTAAAATAGACATGCAAGCAAGCTGCACTATTTTATTGCATAAATTTAAAAAATTAAACAAATGAAATTATCTTACAGGACTTTTTTCGTTATGCCCCTGTGCTTTTCCTGTAATTGGCCTTATGGCTGTCGCAGCAGCACAATAATAATAAACAACAGAATAATGATGATGATGATGATGATGATGATAATAATAATAATAAATTCTTGTCTTATATTTGGGTGAACATGGTATTTACACATTTAGCTGTCATAAGAGACCAGTAATTTTTATATACCTATGAAAGTAAAATTTTCAACTATAAGGAAGTAGAAATGAGTATAGGGTGACATTTAACATGCTTTAGTGAACAGTGTTCTTTCAATATGTTTGTAAAATAATGCATTATATGTGCTATGTCTTATTAATTTCAGGGTGATTACAGCACCATCAGATCTTAAGAAGAAGGAAGCATTAATAAAGAAAGAGATAATTGATGATTTAAATACAACAGAGAATCCCCTGTGGATTGAACAGTAAGTTGCAGTTAACTGTGATTCAGACAAACTTCACACTATGAAGTGACCAAACTAACTCCCACATGGTTCATGGTCTCCTGTGAGCATTCAACCCTAATTCACTTACTAAGAGATTTCTGCATTATCTTCTTCTTAGTCTGATCCTCTTCTACCTTTCGGTCTAGAGGTTGAACAAAGAGTTCGCCAAGTTACACGGTCCTGCGCCCTGATAACGGCCTCTCACCAAGTACATTTTCTTTCTTTTAATAACGACAGAATGTTGTAAGATTTCTGTGTTATACAAACCAAAATATCATCACGGTCAATACAAAGGCCTTACACTGGGTCTTACCTGAGTCATCTGTTCCTAACATCCATTATAAAACAATCTTTTCACCTAAAATTTGGCCCCTCTCAGATATTTCCTTTCCATTAGGTTTTCCAGCTAAAATTTTATACTTTTTATACTTTTTTTTTTGGTGATCTAGTAACGAGTGTACCCCATAGGCACAGCATATGGCTAAGGAATTTTCTAAATGATAATGGCTCCTTAACTTCTATCAGGTAGGCCGACACTATAGGTAATTTAAATACAGTTACAAAGTCAAACACAAGGTTAAAATTTTCAGAATAAAGTTAAAGATGTGTCCAGGTAACAGTGAGTAAGCTTTACTTCATATGTGATATAAAGGCCATGTCATAGGTCAGGCAGTCACTGACTGGCTGCTTACCATGGAGGCCCAGGTTCAGTCTGTAATTGGTTCATGTGCCATCTGTGGTAGACAGATTGTTGCTGGAGCAGCATTTTCTCCAAACACTTCCATCTTCCCCTGCCAGTTATTATTCTGCCAATATGCCATACTTATATATCACCAGGGCCTCATCCAATTCTTCACACCCTACTCTTACAACTTATTATACTATGTGTTCTGTCAGGAAGTTGAAGCTGTATGAGGAACAGGAACTGACAATGCAAGTGTTCTGTGAGCCAGAGAACACAGGACTCACTGCTACACCTTCACCACAGCCAGCGATGGAAAGGACAGAGAGTGCTGACTTCTCTCAGGTAATGCACACTAAGTCCTCTAGTATCTTAGGAATAACAGGTTTTATGGTAAAATTGATACCTAAATAACATAGAGTATTTGGAGTGTTCACCTTCTGCTTTTCATGCACTCTTTGCACACAATTGAAAAGCCAACTGCATCTCATGATGACCTGGGATTTTCTGGCTTAGCAGGGACATTCAAATTGCTACCAAGCAAACACACAGAGACCAGCGTATGGCATGACAGGCCATCTGCCAGTATATTTTATAGACCTGCATATGGTTTTAGGACAATAAAGGATAAAGTGAACTCATGATGGGGATATTGTGTCCACCTATTTACGTGCTTCATCTCCAAGAAGTTAAATTAAATGTGGTATGTGAGTGCACACCAAGTTCTGCAAATCACATTTTTTTATCCATATCATATATATAAAATCCTTGTTTGTGAATTTCGCATAATTAAAAAGAAAATGTAGTACATATTACAAAATCTGGTTCTTGTTGAGATGGACACATTTTGAAACATCTTTTTATTTATACATTTAATAAAGTGCAAGGGAAATTTATTTATGATGCGTGTGCATGTTAGATGTAGTGTGATGTGCTTTGAAATAATAGACGTGGACCTGAAACAGATAAGTATAAAACCCAGTGAGGTGTACAAAATTGCACAAAATGACCTTCAGAACCATGAGTTCTTCTGGACTGTGATGCAATGTTGGTACCAGAGTCTTGGGGGAATGTTCATACCAACTGGCATCACACCTCTCCAATAACCAGCTTTTACAGTCACAGTCACAAAAACCTCCGAATGTTCCATGAATTCTCTCAAAAACAGAATGCATCATTCAGCTTTTCTATTTTTACATTTTGTCCATGTGTGTGTTGATCTGCATCAGCCTCCATTCAGTAACCAAAAAACTTGAGTACCATGAAGCATGCTGCGAATGTTAAGCAATTGGAAGTGACTGACTTCATTCATTTTAATCCATTCATTGAATTTTTTAATGATCACATCAGGAATGGCACTAATGTCTACTGATAGAACCAACTGGGTATCAGAGATGAGGCTGTGTGTGGAAGTGACTTCAGTTACATCACGCATGTAGCCAGAAATGGCTCCGGCTAGGGGCAAGTGGCAGGATCTTGTGAACAGGGTAATGAACCTTTGGGTCCCATGAAATGTAGGAAATTTCTTGACTGTCAGAGGAATTATTAGCTTCTTAAGAAGGACTCTGCTCCACAGAGTTAGACAGACATACTTGTATCTGGTGGGTACCAGATTTTAATCTGTCTTGACAAGTTTTCATTCTTTCCTCAGTCCCTCTCAGCAAGTGCTGTAATAGCATCTAAAATTATGCCCTGAATACTTCTTCCACATGCTTTTCTATTTATTATTTACTAATCGACACATCATTCATTGCTCTGTACTCTGAATTACTGACAGCATCATGTAACAAATCACAAATAAAGAGAGAGACATTGTGGTATTTAAGGACAAACCTCAGTGTAATAAAACTGAAAAGCATGTAGAAGTACTTCCACTCTAAAGATCCACATATGTTTTAACCACACCCTTATTGCCCAGCTGTTAATTTATGTGACCTCTGTCTCAGGTGGACAATACATATGCTACAATCCAGCATCCTACACGTAGTGGACCTCTGAGTGCAGTGATGTCACTGGGAGGCGAGGACATTGGAGACTATGCAACATTGTCAGGAGGCATGACCATGCCCAATGACGGAAGTGCTAACAGTTCCCTTCGAGGCATTCCCAGAGATGTAAGTATTTCTGTGCAAATACATAAAACAAAAATCTATAGCTGTTAGCATGCAATGTGTGGATATGTATGTGTGTGTGTGTGTGTGTGCACGCGCACGCGCACACACGCGTGCATGCATATGGGTGGCTGGGTGGGTGGGAGGATGGTTGGTCGGACTGGTGGGTGGATGGTTGCACAGATGGATGGATGGCTGGATGGATTGATGGATGGACGGACAGGCAGATGGATGGATGGATGGGTGAGTGGGTGGATTTATTTATTTATTTATTTATACTGCTTTGAGTGAACAGTTATAAGTGCCATGATGATGCAATCTTATTCTGAGAAATTTCACATATGCATGATCGGTACTTGGCAAGTCCTCAAAAATGAAACAAAACAAAACAGTAATAGCGCTAACAGATGTTATAAATATCTGCATTAGCTAAGCATGCTTTGAGTTCAGCTCAGAACTTTTTTAGATCATGCAAGTGATGGATATGTCTTGATAAGAGATGTGCAACTCTTAATGGTGTAAATACAGGCATGACAATTTTATGACACAGATATGGCTGCATGTCCTGTTTTGTATAGAATCACACACTAAAACTTAACTCTTATATTCCATTACGTACTTACAGTAGAGAATATTTTTTGCTCTGATATTTACATGTAGCAGATGTATGAAGCATCATTCAGCTTCCAAGGATCAACTTTCCAAGTTCCCGATCAGCCATTAATTGGAAGTAACAGTGTGCTGGGATGCAGTAATGACCCGTTCAGACGTCGGACTGCCCTTACTATTAACAAAGATGGGCAGCCAGAATTCGTGGCTGAGCTCATCTAACATCATATATATGCGAACAATTCTTACTGGTTGAAGAATTTCTGTTTATAGTGACATAATTCATATCAATATTGTATTTGAGAGGCCGCAGTCAGTATTGTGATATTGAAACTCTTATACTGGATATAACAAAGAATTAAAAAAATGAACGTGACAATACTATAGAAACAGATATCTAGATGGACCATTCTAGTGTGTGTTGAAGTTTGTTATATGATAATGTCTGAATATATTGAAATAGGAATTCGCAGATCAAGTGTTGAGAAACTTTTGTATAAGACTGTTATGATGACGGTTGTGGATGAAAACCCAGTATGTTTATAATTGTGAGCTCTGTAGTGGACAGCCAAACGAGATGCATTTTAACTTTATGTGTGGCTAGACACTGCTGTCACCAAAATGCCACCTAATTTTCCCAGTCCAAAGCTAACCATTTAAGATCAATTAAATCTTATCTCACCATGGACCATTTCCTTATCCCAACACCACATCTTAGTACACACTAGCAGAAGTTATACACATTTTTAATATGGAGTTTATTAATGTTGAAAGTATTTAATGAAAGGAAGAAAGAAAGCCCTTTGGAATTTCTAGAGAAATAATTCTGATGAAGAAAGGCCTTTGTATGGAAGGGGTATATTTAAAATGCAAAGTGTAAAGTTTCTCTGTAATGTCTGAGTGCCAAATGCACAGTAGTGTTTGCAGTATTTTATACATAATTGTGAATAAAATGGTAGCACATTATTTTTATTTTGCTTGTTTTCACAACTGTGAAGAGTGAAGATCTTGTAGTAATATAAATAGACATGAGTTAGTATAATCTGTAACATATAGTTTCAGGTTGTTGATTAAGAGTGTTCTGGTGAGTAGTGTAAAAACACAAAGGTGTGCGTAACCTGATGCAGAACATGTTTTGGAGGTCTTCAACCTGGACAGACATGACCATAATTTAGCCCTCTTATTAGCTCCAGATAACTGAAATTATATTTTTATTTAAGAATATGGAAACAAGTGGCTCAATAATTTAGTGACATGACTGTACATATGTGCTGAGTGTTAAGGATTAACATGTCCTTTGTTGTAATTAAAATGTGTACAGATGAGACAGGGTTTTGTTTCACATGCAGTTGAGTGTACCTTATTTATATTAAATGGGATTGTGTTTATGCACATCATGCAAGTTTGTGAGTATGTCTATCTGTAAGCTGTCTAAGCTTAGTGTCAATGTTTCTGCTGGTGGCATGTTAGAGTAAACACGACTTGTTTTGTCATTCCCAATCATCTTAGTTTATTCAAACAGAATGCTTTGGAAGCTTAAGCCATGTCTGTCATCAGGCATGTGGAAGAAGATGTTCCCTTGAAGGTGAATACGGTTATTGAGACTAGCTCCTTTTAATGTGCCCAATTAACCCTTGGATTATGGAGCAATAAAACTTGCAACTTTTACTGTACTGGGCACATTTTGTACCCATATTTTTTAATTATTTTCTGAATGCGTTTTTTTTTCAAAGTTTGTTTCTTAGACTCAAAAGACAAAAAATTGTTTTTATTCAAATTTTTCATTTCTGTCGCAGCTATAGAGAATGAAATGCATACAACTTTTTACAACAAGAAAATATAGTTTAGAACACAAATGTGAAAGAAATTTGTGTTATGGTTGTTCCTTCCAGTTGTTGCAAGTTATTGGAATTGGCATGATATGATAAAGTGGTCCTTGCACACCCATTCTGAGCACTGGCAATAATTCCAGTCTGTTTTTCTGTCATTGGCTGCTGGACAAATAGAACTAACATGGGCACAGAATGGTCCGGTCAGATTTTAAAAAAATGTAGGATACTGGCTGCATAATGATAATTTTGTGTCAAGGGGACTTCAAAGAACAAACAGAAAAATTGGTAAGACTGTTACTGTATACCACCAAGAACTGTTGAAGAAAACACAAAGTTTAGATACATTTTGTACCCAGTCAGTAACCCAAGGGTTAAGTAGGAACATTTCCTTCCATAAAGCCTGTGCTATGGCTCAGGTGGTTACTTGCCAGCCTCTCATCTTAAAGGTCTGAGTGCTGTTCCAGCCCAGTCAGTGTGGTTTGTGCAGTAGATAAAGTGGCACTGGGACACTTTCCTTTCTGAGTACTTCCATATTCCCCCATCACTGTCATGCCACTGGCACTCTATATTCATCTTTCATTCATCCATTATTGATACTGTATAATCTTACCAGCTGACAGCGTCATTTAGTAAAACACTGCTGATTCATTAAAGGAGATCTTGTCTCTACATCGATGTGTTTGGAAAAACTCAAGATGATGATCAATATCCAAGCACTAGTTATGTTTATTAAAAGCACACTGGCTGTAGCTTGTAACATTTCATCCAAGGCAGTGTTTTGAGAAACTGATGGTTATTCTTAATACAGTAAAAGTAATGTAAGTTTATATTTACACAAAATATAGAACTGTAAGAAATAAAGACATTTCAGTCACAGAACAGCAGACATAAACACAGATACCAATAATGAATTATGTTACAACCTTATAAACTGAACAACCAGTACAACTTGATACTTTTTACTTAACCTGTTTGGTGTGACTTTTTGGAATTTGCAGTGGTACACTTGACATCTCCATTCTTCTGGCATGTGGCACTGCATCACTGGGTTGGTGCACAATGTTCTGAGACAACATCCCTACTGGTTCTGTTGACACCTACTTACTGCTGCCGTACACTGTTGCCATAGACATCTGCTGTGTGTGTCTTATACTCTTGATAGAGATGAGATTAAGCAGATTTCTCATACTGCTTGTAAAGACACCTACGTAGTTGTGTCATATATTGCACACACAGATATTCTGCAGAGAGTTGACCTTATTGCAGAGCATGTTATAAAGGTCATTTTGAGCACATGGGTGTGCAGATAGACACATTCAGCACAGTTTTTCAGTTAAGCAGTAGTGTAATGTAGCAATGAGTACGGAATCAGTTTTCAGTTAACATTTATTAGCAGCAGCTTGAATATTTAGAGCTAAATACAGTTTTCAGAATGATCACCTCATGACTGCCAGACATTGCTCCATTGAATGCTTTCACTGAATGTGTTCAGTTTCATTATTTATACTAGCAATGGTTTCAGTTACATGCTCTGCCAGTTCCTGTATTGTTTCTGGCTTGTTTCTGCACCCAAAACTTCATACAGATCCAGGGGAACAAATCCAACAAGTTTCAGTCTGGTGACTGAGATTGCCACGTCACTCATCTACCTCTTTCTACCCATACATCCACCCATCAAACTATCTTCCTTGATAATTTTTGGTGTCTGCTATGTCATGTGGATTATGATATGTCAAAGCATGACAGTTCCTTATGCTAATGCCGTCACGTAGAAAACTGAACCTCATCTGTGAAAATATCAGACACAGAAGTTGCAGCTGTTCTTGCAGCCATTTACAAAAATTCTACATAGATCATGTGCTCTCCCAGTTAAATTTATGTAATCTTTGGATGTGGTGTGGATACAAACCATTGTACAAAATCCTCCATAGCTTAGTGCAGTACCAGTCCTCATATAAATATTGCCTACATGTGCACATGGGCTTTATTGGAATAAATCCAGAAAAGTATTCCCCAGTCTGTGGATGCTCATGTTCTGCATTCATATGGAAAGGAACCCTCCCCCCTCAAATTTGTCTTTATATTCTGAAATAGGTTTCAGTGTAGAACTCTAACTGGAATATAGTCACTGGTATTCTATCACAACAGCCTGTCATTTACACTTCATAAATCACATATAAAATGCATGTCAGTATATTCCTGATTTGTAAATGTTAGAGGCATTTTGAATAACACTCCTGTGTTGCAAAACACAATCACACCAGCCAAGGCTTACAAGTGGTGAGAATGGAATTGTTACAGTGGTAACAGCTTGTATCAGTAGCTGCCAAATCAAAAGGATTATGGCTGTAAACTGCATAACAACCTATATTTCACACTCTTGACGCTTTAAATGACCTCTTAGTACATGCTTGTGACATTTAGTGAACTCCACACACACACGGGGATTACATAGATGTCAATGAATTCAGAATGGTCATGGCGCCCGGTACAGGCTGATTTCCTGAAAACAAGGGCGTAAGAGACATATTCCAATGTTTAAAAATAACTAGTTAACAACTTGACGGCAATTATAATGCATCATTCTCACTGTATGAGTTATAGTAATTCACGCGAGGAAATAGTCTGTCGAAATTGGTTACAGATCCCACACTTCCAACATTGCGCCATTGGCTATTTAACAGTTGTCATCGCTTTCAGCTGGGCGAAACTTTCAATCCGAATGTTGGTGCAATTTCAATCACATTGAGTTGAAAACTACAAGAAGGTAACGTAATAGGAAGCAAGTTTTGCATTATTATTACATTTGTAATAAGGCCTGGTGATGACCAGCTGGATGGTTGAAATATGTAGCCAATTTTAACTTTTAAACTGAAACAAGTTGTGACGACGCCATCTAACAGCGTCTACATTTATAATATACTCAAAACGGTATGCATTCTATAAAGAGAAAGTCACTTGATTAGGTTTTAAACTGTGGTCGGGGTTACGTATTTCAGATCAGATGGTCTGTGGTAATGAGTCCGATGTAGCGTCATATATGATCAATACCAGTTTGCTTCATGTTGTTAATGGTTATCGCGCTGTTACATAACCTGTGGCACTGGTCTCCCGCTTCCACTAATGGTGCACCTGCTGATCAATCAGAAGGTGGCCATGATGTCGGCGTGTTGTGAGGTTGGATATGTTTTAAGCCATTTAATAGCCTAAGGGTTAATATATTGTCGTTTGTGCAGTATGATTGACATTAGCGTATAATACTTTTGAAATTATGTACAGATAAGGTGTACCAAGTAGGTATGAAATGACTGTTGTCAGTCAAGGTGGGTTAGCTCCTGCCGAGCTGGAGCTATGTTAGGGGAGTGCACGTATACCTGTATAGGGTGTATACAATATTTAGTTGGATATGCAAAAATATTGTTGCCCTATTGTGTCATGTGGAACATGGGGTCGCCTTACAATCGTTCAAAAAGTGATCCATGTTCTATATACAAATTAGAAGTGAGGTTATACTTGGCACTTTAGGTTCGTGGTTCATGGGGTCCCCGTGTGAAAATGTATGTCATTATTCTTGTAATATGTGAAGAAAACAGTGATATCGTGGCATAGACATTACTACTACTTTGTAAATACAACAATTTTTAGACGTGCAATTAGTTACTGAGGCTTGAAAGCACATGTGGCGCACATATCAAGGTAGGCGTGTGAGACTTCAAATGTTCTTGATCTTCAAACACTCCCTCTTCAGTCTTAAACTTTGAGAGTTTTGAGATAAGAATGAGATATTAAGTTCTGTTGGTGTCTGTGAAGATTACAGTACTGTGGTGTTTGAGACTTTCGGATGGTAGCTAGTGACCAACATTTTGGAGGAACCTGCAGCTGCCAGCTGCATATGGATAGACTGCTTATGGTTTAAACTGCTGAAGAGGTTCCAAAGGAAATGTGAGGTGCTGTTTCAGTTAAAATATGTCTCCTCATGGAAAGGCATTGATGCTTGAATCACGCAGAACTAACAGAAAGGGCAGGATTGGAGTTTTTTTTGCATATTCTGTGCAAGCATCTGTCATTTTTCATATTTTTTTTATAACGCTGTACAGGAAGGCATGATTGCTGTGGTTTTAGGCCCCAAATTTAGAGCAGTGTCAATAATTGGGCATGAAATATCTTCCAAAATGAGGACTGTAACTTTGCAGATGGCCGCACATGAGGAATCTGCGCTGATGCTGAGGCTTCAGCTACAATCATTGTGTTCATTGGGGTCAAAGTTTGAGACATTTAAACACAAGCAGATCTCTAAAAAAACACATTGCTGTGTGAAGGGTGTGAAAGATATTTGAGGGAGCCTGCTAGTTGTCACAGCAGGAACCAGCCATTTCTGTTGGTTGGCTGCATATGTTCAAAATCACATAGCGATATCAGTGTGACAAGTGGCAAGTAGCAGGTTGTGCAGGCAGGAGAAACTGGTAAGAGACTGCAGCTTGGAGTTTCAGCGCCTCCTTTATGGTCATGATTTGTATAAGTTTCTCACTAACTTCACTTTTCAAGTATAATGGCTTATCATACAAAAAGCCGTTCATGTCAGCGATTTGTTCAAGCAATGGTCATCTTTTAGTTTTTTACATGGGTGGTGGGCTTGGTTTATTCTGATGTGTGGGAGGGATGTACGGCCGCAATCTTCAGGGTGACTTAATTTGCTTCAAGTGACTGTCATTTTAACAACTGTGGTTAAGACCTGAATGTAATGTACTTTCTCTTTGCAGGAGGCAGTGATAAGATGCCATTACAAGTGATGAGGAATGAGACTATGGTCGTTGCCTCAACACGTTGTCTTCTGGGAGTCCACTGGGATCAGAGTCAGGAAGAGGGATGCTCGAATTTGATTATCTTGCGGAATGTAACGCCATGTGGCCTGGCAGAGAGATAAGAAGTTACATAGGAGCCTGCTGCCTTCATCTTGTACCCTGATGGTGGCAGAAATTGTCTCTCAAACACTGATCCTCTCTGCCAGACTACACGGCGTCACACACCAGAAGGCTGCCATCTTCATTAGACTGTCAGATCGCACAAGATGCAGGAAGTTCACTTCCACCATGCACGTCATCTGTAATGGATGCACCGTCCAGTCAAGGTGTGTGTCATGTCAGGAGTTGGGATGTGTGTTGTTAGGAAACTGAAAATCAGTTTCTCATCAGCTACATCATTAATTTGGACACTATAGAAATACGCTTACAAACAAGGCGATCATAATTTGTTGCCACATCAGTAGCCAGTACTATCCTTTGAGCTTTTAGGGAGGGGGAGGGGAGCTGGCTTGCAGCAGTGAGGGGTGTTCATTGCCGGCCCTGCTAGTGACTGTTGATACAGATACACAGTGGGTTCAAATATGATGGCAGATTATGTAATTTCGTTCATAAGACTTGTACTTCATTGTAAATGCTTTTAAGCGTGGCACTGGGACAAAATTGAACAGACGTTTTGGATAATGGCATGCTGCATCTGCCTCCAGGGATGAAAAGATGGAAGTGTGAATGTCAGATGTGTATGATTTATTGCCTACAGTCATGGAGACATATCAGTGAAACAATGTCTATTCTAAATGTTTTAGAATCTTGTGGTTTTGGCTGACTGACTGAGGAGCATCCAGGAAGTCCCAGTGGACCCACTGCCCCATCCAGTGCAGTTTGACTGAAGGATGGTAGACCCTGTTGTCTGGGTACACAGATCATTTCCTTCGTCTCTGTGTGTAACCACTCGTGAGGCATCTCTGTATCATAGGTGTGTATCATAAGACAGAGCTGCCAGTTGTGTGACACATTGCCTGGAAATTGAGAATCACATGGTTTTTCTTGCATTTTGCATTTCATATTCGATAGATTATTGGCAACAGCAGTAGCTAGAGAGGAGCATCAAGACAGGCTCTGAAGGTCACGCAATTTCATGTTCAGTCAGTATACGGAGTAAAGTGGCAGGGGCATGAAGGCAACCGCTTGTGTCTGGTGCCAATACTAAGAATACGTTTTGCCCTGCACTGCTACTCCTGCTTGTACATTCATTGGTTTGATGTTTCATTCCGCACAGTGATAGTGTTATTTACAATTAATGTTTGGTATTAGCAAGTTGTTCAAATGATTGTAACCTTCTGGTTTTTACACTGCATGGCTGCCATTTGAGAGGAGCATACTGCCACCATCTTCAGAGTGACTTAGTTTTTGTTCAGGTCTCCATGACTTTAACAACTACCATTGAGACATGAAAATAATGTACATTATTTTTACAGGCAACAGTGACAGGATGCCATTCCAAGTGATGACAAATCAGACTGCAGTTGTGGCCTCTACACATCCTCTTCTGGGAGCCCAGTGAGATCGGACTCAGTAAGAAAGATGCACGAAGATGATTACCTTGCAGACTGTAACACCACGTAGTGTGGCAGAGAGGTATCATTAGGTTCCAGGCTGCCGCCTTCATCTTCTACACTGATAGTGGCGGAAAGTCTCCCTTGAACACTGATACCTTTCAGCCAGACTACATGGCGTCACACACCAGAAGACTGTGATCTTCATTAGACTGTCAGATGTCACAAGATGCAGGAAATTCACCTCCACTGTGCACATCACCTGTAACGGATGGACCGCCTAGTGAAGGTGTGTGTCATGTGAGTAGTGTGGTTGCGTGTTGTTAGGAAACTGAAACTCAGTGTATCGTCAGCTTCATCATTAATTTTGACAGTACAGAAACACGCTTACAGACAAGATGATTATGAGTTGTTGCCACTTTGTTAGCCAGTTCAAACCTCTGAGCCTGGAGGGGGTTGGGAAATTGGCTTGCACTGATAATGGTTGTTCATTGCTACACCTGCTAGTGACTGTTGAAAGCCCTTAGTATTAAATGGAAGTTGCATATAGTGTCCCAGGCCTGATGTTTTTGGATTAATAGCCCTATACATAGTACACGTGATTGTAGATACAAATATCATTGGAGACTGTGTAATTCTCTTTGTAAGACTTGTCCTTCATTGTAAATGCTTTTAATTGTGGCATTGGGACACAACTGAACTGATATTTTGGGGGATGGCATGGTGCATCCACCTCCAGGGTTGAAAAGATTGGATTGTGACTGTCAGGAATGTATGCTTGATTGGCTACAGTCATGGAGACACATCAGTGAAACAATGCTTATTGTAAATGTTTTAGAATCTTGTGGTTTTCGCTGACTGAGGCGCATCAAGGAAGTCCCAGTGTGCATCTCTACTGAGGAGCTTATCATCTTAAGACCAAGACAGGAGTGCCCAGCGGGCCCACTGCCGCATCCAGTGCAGTTCGACTGAAGGATGTTAGATGCTGTTGTCTGGGTACACAGATTATGTCCTTCATCTCTCTGTGTAACCACTAATGAGGAGTTCCTGCATCAGAGGTGTGTATCATGTGACAGAATTGCCAGTTGTGTGACACATTGCTTGGAAATCCAGAATCGGGTGGTTTTTCTTGAATCTTGCATGCTCACTGGCTAATACACTTGCTACAAAATTTTCTTTGTAAGTAATTGCATTGCACATTCCACAGGTCATTAGCAACAGCCGGATGTAAACAGAGCTGAAAATTCTGTAAGCCTGCATGTAATTGTTACTCTGATGTCTACCCAGCCTGCTATTCAGGTGGTGCATAAAATGACCAATGCTCGTTACTCACCTCTATCTTGTGCCAAGGTTAAGAATGTGTGAAGTGTAAAGAAATAAACCATCAATCACAGCAAAATGTTTTATTTTTTTGGAGATTTATTATGTTTTGCAACATGTTTCGGCTAACTTCGCCATCTTCCAATAATACAACTGCGTATGGAATACGTGGGAGGTGCTGCTATTTTATGTGATAAATGAGATACCATTTCCTTTTTGTAATACTTTATGTTTATAATTATCTCCCAAAGTTGTATTCCATGAAGATGGCTAAGTTGGCCAAAACATGTTGTAAAACGCGCTAAATCTCTGAAAAAATAAGAAGTTTTGGCACAATTGATGGTTTATTTCTATACAATTTATATATTATCACAGTGGAACGTTTAAGAATGTTCTATGGCATGGAACAGAATTCGGCACAGGAACAGTTTTAACTCTGATTGTAGAATGACTACTGGCTGTAGCTAAATGCTGTGGAAACTTCTGTTACAATCTTTCCCACCAGTGGAGAGTCTTGACCCCCAAAAGATTCAGCTGTGTAATTCACAGTGTGACTGTATCAGTGAAGTATTAAGTAGTGTAAGATTGTCATCAGTTTACAATATAAACATCAGGCCATAATGCCTCATTCACCTTCGTGGTTTGAATACAGTATGGTGACAGATGTTATAGTCTCCGACCAAATAATAATATAGTTAAGCAACTTCTGTAATACGTGTTTTGTAATGGTACAGTAATGCACACCATGATACAATCAATTAGGCGATAAGTTTCAGCTTATCTCTTCAAGAACTATCAGTAGAAGCTTTTTGACTGCAACCAGGCATGAGATCTCATCCTTAACAAAAAATCATCATAAAATACTACTAAAGTACAACATACTTGCATTCATTTAAAAATAATAATAGTACCTCAAAAAAAGTTGCCCAACACCTTTTCGACAATAGCCACTCGTTCAGAAAAATCAAAGATGTTATGGAAATTTCAAATTTTAATAAAAAACAGCATACATGTATACTATAGAAAAAATTTTATATTAATAGGGAAACAGTAAGGGGAAACTGACTAAATGATAAGCAAGCATACAGTGACTCAAATATAATTTTTTGAGATCACAGTTAGAAGAGAAAGTTGTTTGACTAGGTCTTCCTTCCTTTTGCCTCTCATGTAGAAGTGTCTGCATCACGGTAGGCAGCTGTGCTTGACGAAGTATACAGCAGCTTTCACGTGCAATGTTATGATAATATTGACCTTCTGCAGCACCAGGCATGTAAAAATTTAGGCGAGTTTTTCTACTATTGCACACGAAGAGTAAGCTAGTAAAATGGTACTACGTATATTGACTAAAAAATTTTTTTGCAAAACCTCATAAAGTTTAACATTTTAAAGCCTAGCGGTAACTTTACATACGACCAGGTTTAACATTAAAAAATTCTACATGGTGCCCACATTGCGCTTATCTGTTTTGTACGGATCTCAGAACAAACAGAAACTTTTGCCTTATAAAACATTAAGAGAATGGTTTTTATAACCGAAGTGGAGAGTGTTTACAGCGCGGTACGCGCTGAGTCCTTATATAGAACAGATACGCTTCGTCTTTAAAGGGTTAATTAGCCTTTTTTAATTCACAGATGTTGTGATAAAATCCATCAATGCAAAGGTGAATTTATACCAGAAATGGCTCAGAATACATCAATATTGGAAGCCTTAATATTCATCAGTTTGTATAAAGTAATCACTACTTTGCACTTAACAAATAGTCTTGTGCATCATCGATTACGGCCTGGGTGTGCATCACTGGAAAAAAAATTTTTTGCTCCCTTCAAGAAGTAACATATATTAAATTTTATACGCTCGTACCATTCCTACTAATTTTATGTTTTAATATCTGTTGCTTTATTAGTATTTTATGATGATTTTTTGTAAAGATGCCCAGTTGCAGTCAAAAAGTTTTATTTATAGTTTGTGAAGAGAGAAGGCCTAATAATGGCTGGGCATAAGCTGAACCTCATTGCCTGATGGATTGTATTGTGATGTTGTGTGTGACTGTATCATTATGAAATACATGTTTGATTAACCTTTTAAAGCCTAGCGGTAACTTTACATACCACCAGGTTTAACATTAAAAAATTCTACGTGGTGCCCACGTTGCGTTTATGTGTTTTGTACGGATCTCAGAACAACCAGCAACTTTTGCCTTATAAAACATTAAGAGACTGGTTTATATAACCAAAGTGAAGAGTGTTTACAGTGCACTACGCACTGAGTTCTTATATAAAACAGATACGCTTCGTCTTTAAAGGGTTAATACCACAGTCGGGATAAATCGCCTTAAAATTTTATCATGTTTCAATTCTTATTTTCTGATTTTTGAATATTACCCTTCTTTTTTATAGTACATGTGCAATATGGACTGCAAACACATCTTTTTCAAACACCAGGATCTTTGACACTGATGAGATGTGTTTTCTGTTTGCAGGTTGTGGGGAGCAGGGCATCATTAACAAATGGCCAGCAGACTTCCATTCTCCCAGCATTAAGGACGACAATCGGTGAGTCTTCATCAGTCACATATAATTTTCAATGCTACTGCTTTTTAACACGCTTCAAATACAACACAAAATTGTATCCTCATAGCTCATATTATTGTCCAGGCATTACAAATATCCTGTGGGTGGACACGATGCACACAATAACAGTGAAGGTTTCATTTGTATCACTAAAGTTGCATGTTGTGTATATGTATACATTCGCAAGAGCAATAACAGTTGTTATAGTAAAAGTTATTATATAGGGGTCAAAACATGTGAAGTGAATGCGAAAAACAGGAACACTGGCTAAAAACTAGCAGACCATCAGATTATAGGTTATGGGCATAGTAAATAGTGAGCAGAAAGAGACTACAGGGTAGTGATAATGCCAGGGAGGAAACACAAAGGGCACAGTAAATAGTGGACACAAAAAGACTGCAGTGTAATGGTAGTGACACTGAAGGAACACAGAGGGCACAGTACATAGTGGACACAAAAAGACTACAATGTAGTGGCAGTGCCTGGGAAGGAACACAGAGGTCACAGTATACTGAACACAAGAAGACTGCAGTGTACTGGTAGTGCCTGGAAGAAACACAGAGGGCACAGTAAATACTGAACATAAGTAGACTACAGTGTAGTGGTAGTGCCTGGGAAGAAACACAGAGGGCACAGTAAATACTAAACACAAATACACTGCAGTGTACTAGTAGTACCTGGGAAGGAACACACAACGCACAGTAAATACTGAACACAAATAGACTGCAGTGTACTGGTAATACCTGGGAGGAAACACAGAGTGCATAGTAAATACTGAACACATATAGACTTCAGTGTACTGGTAATGCATGGAAGCAAACACACAGGGCTTAAGAAATAGTGAACACAAATACACTGCAGTGTACTGGTAGTGCATGGGAAGAAACACAGAGCAGACAGTAAATGCTGAACACAGATAGAATGCAGTGTAGTGGTAGTGCCTGGGAAGGAACACAGAGGGCACAGTAAATAATGAACACAAATAGACTGCAGTGTACTGGCAGTGCCTGGGAAGGAACACAGAGGGCACAGTAAATAGTGAACACAAGAAGACTGCAGTATAGTGGTAGTGCATGGGAAGGAACACAGAGGGCACAGTAAATACTGAACACAAGTAGACTGTAGTGTATTGGTAATGCCTGGGAAGGAACACAGAGGCCACAGTAAATAGTGAACACAAATAGACTGCAGTGTAATGGTAGTGCCTGGGAAGAAACACAGAGGGCACAGTAAATGCTGAACACAAGTAGACTACAGTGTAGTGGTAGTGCCTGGGAAGGAACACAGAAGGCACAGTAAATACTGAACACAAATAGACTGCAGTGTAATGGTAGTGCCTGGGAAGAAACATGGAGGGCACAGTAAATACTGAACACAAGTAGACTACAGTGTAGTGGTGGTGCCTGGGAAGGAACACAGAGGGCACAGTAAACACTGAACACAAGTACACTACAGTGTACTGGTAGTGCCTGGGAAGAAACACAGCACAGGAAATACTGAACACAATTAGACTGCAGTGTAGTGGTAGTGCCTGGGAAGAAACACAGAGGGCAAAGGAAATATTGCACACAAATATACTGCAGTGTACTAGTAGCGCCTGGGAAGGAACACAGAGCACACAGTAAATACTGAACACAAGTAGACTACAGTGTAGTGCTAGTGCCTGGGAAGGAACACATAGGGCACAATACATACTGAACACAAATAGACTGCAGTGTACTCGTAGTGACTGGGAGGAAACACACAGGGCTTAAGAAACTGTGAACGCAAATATAGTGTGGGGTAATGATAGTGCCTTGGAGGAAGGATTCTGTTATTTAATTGCATAAGAAATGGAATTTAAAATGGAGTTTGTTGTTGTGATGTTTTGCGTTGATAGTGTTTTGTGACTGTTTATTATAATCCACATAATTTCACTTAATTAGGATACATACACGTTGCAATCTTATATCACAGCATCATCAATATGTTTTTAATCATACCAAGCCATCATCAGGGGTACAAATATAAGAGAACACGCAGGCAGGCAGGGAGAAGCAACAAGCAGAGCCAGTCACACAGCAACAGGGAGCCAGAGGCTGAAAATGGCAGGCAGTCGAGGACACCAGTATGGGTGGAGATACGCAGAATCATTTTAGCCAGTGGGAGTCATGCAGGTAGAGGGACAGAGGCAGGCAGGCCGGATGCATGCAGAGGCATGGAGACAGAGGTAGGGACTGAAAGGCTGGGAGACAGGAAAGCAATCATTGACGCTGGAACGTGGGCAGGACGAAGAGGGGCAAAGGGAGGGAGGCAGGCAGGCAGAGGCTCACAGAGAGAAGCAGGTTAGAGGCTTGCAAGTAAACACAGGCAAACCGCAGGCAGTGGTAGGCAGGCGATGCTCGCAGGCAAAGTCTAGCATGGATGCAGAAGTATATGTAGGGAGGGAAGCAGATGCATTCTAGGCAGAGGCGTTCATGCTGGGGGGGAGGGGGGGGGGGCAGGGAGAGACATGTAGACAGGCTCTGGCACGGATGCATAGCGAGGCATGGAGGCAGATGCTGGCAGGGAAAGGCAGGGAGACAGGCAGTGAAACAGAGGCAAGCAAGCAGGCAAGCAGAGGGAAGTGGACAACTGAAGCAGGTAAGCAGAAGCAGGCAGACAGACAGACACAGGCAAAGATAGATATACTCAGGGAAAGGTAGGCAGGCAGGCAAGCAGAGACGGGCATTCAAAAGCAGGAAGGCTGAGGCAGGTGTGCAAGCAATCATTGACACTGATACATAGGCAGGCATGGATGAAAGCAGTGACTGGCATGCAGAAGCTGCCAGGCAGAGGGAGACAGACAGGCTGGCAGTGGCAGGGACAAAGAGGCAGGCTTGCAGACAGCCCACAGGCAGGCAGGAAAGTGGTTGACAGCACGGAAGAAAAGGCAAACAGGCAGAAACAGGGAGGCAGGCAAGGGCAGATAGGCAGAGGCAGGCAGGAATGGAGAAGCAGACAGGCTTACATGCAGGCACATGGGCAGCAAAGGAGGGACAGGTAGGCAGTCAGGCAGAGACAGAAACAAGCAGGTATCAGTATGCAGGCAGGTAGGCAAGCAGGTGGTAGGTAGGCAGAGTCACTAAGGCAGGCAGGGGTGGAAGTAGGAGGGCAGAAAGAAGCAGGCAGTAGAAGCAGACAGGCAGGCAAAAGAGACAGGGTAGCACAGGCGGGCAGCAGAAGGCAGGCAGAGGCTCGCAGAGAGGAGCTTGGAAGTTAGAGGCTTGCAAGCAAACACAGGCAGGCAGTGGTAGGCAGGAACAGGCATGCAGGAAGAGAGACAGGCATGGGAGGTAGGCACGCGTACAGGCACACAAAAGCAGGCTGGCAGAGAAGAAGGCGGGAATGCATGCAGGCAAAAACAAGCAAAGAAGCAGAGCATGGCTGGCAGAAAGACAGGCTAGAACAGACCAGAAAAGGCATCTAGGAAAGCAGGAAAGCAGGCTGGCAGCCAAGCAGGAGCAGGTAAAAGCAGCCAGAGACAGAAGCAGGCAGGCAGAGGCACTTGTGTAAAATTTCGCAGGTAAAGACAACAGAGCGCATGTAGGGAGACAGGCATGCTGCCATTCATACAGTGGCAGACAACTAGGCAGGCAGGAAGAGGCAGGTAAAGGCAGCAAGGACAGGCAGGCAAGGGCAAGGAAGCAGGTAGGCAGAGGCATGAAACAATGTAGGAAGGGGCCAGGGAAAGACAGGCTTGGACGCTGGAAGGCAGGCAGGCAAGCAACTGCCTTGGAGGAAGCATAAAATACTATTTTAGCACTGGTTAATGTTAGTGGTATGTAAACATGATACTGGTTTTGATTGTGCTTCCTGTAGGATACATTGGTAGTGAAAGGTTTTAATGGTAGTACCTGGGAGGAAACACACAGGGCATAGGAAATAGTGAATACGAATAGACCACAGTGTACTGGTAGTACCTAGAAAGAAACACAGATGGCGTAGTAAATAGTGAGCAGAAATAGACCGCAGTGTACTGGTAGTGCCTAGGAAGAAAAAACAGAGGGTATAGTAAATAGCAAGCAGAAATACACTGCAGGGTAATGGTAGTGCCTGGGAGGAAATACACAGGGCATAGGAAATAGTGAACACAAATAGAGCGCAGTGTATTGGTAGTGCCTTGGAAAAAACATAGAGGGCATAGTAAATAGTGAGCAGAAATACACTGCAGGGTAATGGTAGTGCCTGGCAGGAGCCACACGGGGCATAGGAAATAGTAGACTCAAATAGACTGCAGTGTAATGGTAGTGCCTGGGAGGAAACACACAGGGCATAAGAAATAGTGAGCAGAGAGGGAAAGAGAGAGGAAGGCACTGCACTTGGGCAGAGGTAGGCTGGCAAAAAGTGGTGGCAAGCAGTGCTACAAGCAGGCAGGCAACCCGCGAGAGCTTGTCGGGCCAAGAGAACCTGGCAGCTTGGCATGCAATTTCACAGCCTTTAGTCAGGCTGGAAAACAGACAGCAAGGCAGACACACTCAGAGGCAGGAACCCAGGCAGAAACAGGGAAGCAGGCAGAATGGCTTGCAGAGGCATAGAGGTGGGCAGAGACAGCCCAAAGGATGCAGGCAGAAGGCAACAGGTGGACTCAGACAAGCAGGCAGGGGTCATACAGGTAGGCAGGCAAAACCAGAAGCAAAGCTCCCTGATGATGACGGTGTATGTACCCTATTTGTGTATATAGTGTGAGTTTAATAACCAGAAATTTGTGTTTTTGAAAGTACTGTTGTTTCTGTGCACATTGCAGGGCAACTTGCTGCTATCATCAGGAACTCCCTATGCTGGATGTACAAGTCATTTCCTCTCAAGGAGAGGATGTGATTTGTACGTTCAGCATAGGGAGTTCATGATGATGGTTTGCAACAAGTCATGGCTATAAGCAACTTGCTGCCAGCCACCACCAGGAACTCCCTGCATAGGGAGCTCCTGGTGATGGTTAGCAGCAAGTCACTGCTATTAGTGGGGGTGTAAATGTTTCACTGTTTCAAAATTATAATTTTTGAAACAGTCTTTTTGTCTTTGAGTTGAGTGCTACAATGGAAAACAGTTCACCAGCACACCAGTGATACTACTTTCCATTTTTCTCTCCATCATCACCCTCTCCTCCACCACCTGCAACAACAACAAACATTCCTATTAGTACACTTGCACACATTCTATACACATCTTATGTATGTTACAGGTGAAGCATGATGAACCATGTGGGGCCAAGTGAAGAGAGGACTTACACCAAGAGAAATGGAAAGTGTTATCACTAATGTGTTGATGAACTATTTTCCATTGTCCCATTTCACTCAAACATGGTGTGTTTGAGTTGAATGGGACAATGGAAAATAGTGCAGCCAACATATTAGTGATAAGTGTTGTGGAGTGCAATGAAGGACTGAACCCAAAGGAAACATAGATCATGAAGTGTGTAAAAATGAGTTGTAAAGAAGAAGAGTAATGAAACATGCATTTTAACAATAAAGAAGGAAATTAGTATTTTGTAATATTTTCTTTTTTGATAAGATTTGGAGTTTGTGTTCACATCTCGAAATGTTAAAAATTTTGCGGCACCCAGCCATATCCTCCCCAGTGCGAAGACTTTATGTGCTTCACTGAGTGTTCTCACCAAATGCAAGAACATTTCTGAAATTTGCAGTTTACACCCCAACTAATAGCAGTGACTTGCTGCTAACCATCATGAACTCCCTATGCTGGATGCACAAATCCATCCTCTCCTTGAGAGGAAATGACTTGTACATCCATTACAGGGAGTTCCTGATGATGGTTAGCAGCAAGTTGCCCTGAAATGTGCACAGAAACAACAGTACTTTCAAAAACACAAATTCCTGCTTATTAAACTCAACACTATAGACATAACTAGGGTACATACACTGTCCTACTTTATATCACTTTATTTGCAACATGTTTCGTCTCATATGCAGCCATCATCAGGGGGCTTTGCTTCTGGTTTTGCCTGCCTACCTGTATGACCCCTGCCTGCTTGTCTGCCTGCATCCCTGTTTCTTTCTGGGTTCCTGCCTCTGAGTGTGTCTGCCTTGCTGCCTGTTTTCCAGCCTGACTAAAGGCTGTCAAATTGCATGCCATGCTGCCAGGTCCTCTTGGCCTGACAAACTCTCTCGGGTTGCCTGCCTGCTTGTAGCATTGCTTGCACCCTCTTTTTGCCCGCCTCCCTCTGCCCAAGTGCAGTGCCTGCCCCCCCCCCCTCTCTCTCTCTCTGTTTCTGCTCACTATTTCCTATGCCCCGTGTGAATCCTCCCTTACAGTACTAAGTGTTCGAATATGTGATTTGTGTTTTTGATTAATCCGAATAGTATAAATCTTATTCATAAAGGTAGTGCTAGTGTTAGTATAAGTGTTAAGTGACTTGCTCTGGTGAAGATGTATGGGAATAATCCTAGGAAGTTTTTTATTAGGATTATGAGGAATAGTGAGATGAAAATGAATGAGTTTTCCTATGCTGTCTGTGTTTCTTCCTAGGCACTACCAGTACACTGCAGTCTGTTTGTGTTCACTACTTCCTATGCTCCACGTGTCTCCTCCCAGGCACTACCATTACCCTGCAGTGTATTTCTGCTCACTATTTACTAATGCCCTCTGTGTTTCTTCCTAGGCACTACCAGTACACTGCGGTCTGTTTCTGCTCACTATTTACTACGCCATCTGTGTTTCTTTCTAGGCACTACCAGTACACTGCACTCTATTCATGTTCACTATTTCCTATGCCCTGTGTGTTTATTCCCAGGCACTACCATTACCCTGCAGTGTATTTCTGCTCACTATTTACTATGCCCTCTGTTTTTCCTCCTAGGCACTACCACTACACTGCGGTCTATTTGTGATCGATATTTGCATGCCTGTATGTGTGCCTACCTCCCATGCCTGTCTCTCTTCCTGCATGCCTGTTCCTGCCTACCACTGCCTGCTTGCTTCTGCCTGCCTTCTGCTGCCCGCCTGTGCTTAAATACATCCCTGCCTCTACGTACATGCGCTTACTTCCCTGACTGTGCTGCCCTGTCTCTTTTGCCTGCATGTCTGCCTCTACTGCCTGCTTCTTTCTGCCCTTCTAGTTCCACCCCTGCCTGCCTACCACCTGCTTGCCTACCTGCCTCAGGTGGCCTGCCTCTTTCTTCCACCTGTCCCTGCCACCCTACACTTTCCTGCCTGCATACTGATACCTGCTTGTGCCTGTCTCTGCCTAACTGCCTACCTGTCCCTCCTTCGCTGCCCATGTGCCTGCATGTAAGCCTGTCTGCTTCTCCATTTCTGCCTGCCTCTTGACTGCTTCTGCATGCCTGCTTGCCTACCTGTCTGTGTGGCTGCCTGCCACTGCTTTCCTCCCTCTGCCTGCTTGCCTGCCTCAACCCTCATACCTGCTTGCCTGCCTCCCTGTTCCTGCCTGCTTGCCTCTTTTTCCCTGCCACTGCCAGCCTGTCTGTCTCCCTCTGCCTGGCAGCTTCTGCCTGTCGGTCACCGCTTTCATCCATGCCTGCCTGCGTATCAGCGTTAATGACTGCATACCTGCCTCAGGCTTCCTGCTTCAGAATGCCTGGCTTTGCTTGCCTACCTGCCTACCTTTCCCTGACTGCATCTGTGCCTGCTTCTGTCTGCCTGCCTGCTTGCTTGCCTCTGTTTGGCTGCCTGTCTCCCTACCTTTGCCTGCCAGCTTCTGCCTCCATGCCTTGGTATGCATCCCTGCCAGAGCCTGTCTACCTGTCTCTCCCTGCCTCCCCCAGCATAAATACCTCTGTGTACAATGCATCTGCTTCCCTCCTTACATATACTTCTGCATCCATGCTAGACTCTGCCTGCCTACCACTGCCTGCGGTTTGCCTGTGTGTACTTGCAAGCCTCTAACCTGCTTCTCTCTGTGAGCCTCTGCCTGCCTGCCTCCCTCCCTTCGCCCCGCTTCTGTGTGCATGCGCTTACCTCCCTGACCGTGCTACCCTGTCTTTTTTGCCTGCCTAACTGCCTCTGTGTGCCTGTACTGCCTGCTTCTTTCTGCCTTCCTACTTCCACCCCTGCCTGAATCCTTGCCTGCATGCCTACCTGTCCTTGCCTTTCTGCTTGTGGGCCTGCTTGTATGCCAGCTTAAAAGCTCCTGCCTGCCTGCATTCCTGCATGTATGACTCGCTGCCTGTGTCTCCCTCTGCCTGCCTCTGACTGACTGCTTGCATCCCCCTCCCTGGCTCCATCTACCTACTTGCATGTGCTTCCCTGCTTCAGCCTGCGTGACTCAACCTGCTTGCTTATCTGCCTCTGTGAGGCTGCCTGACTAATGCCTGTGCCCTCATACATCTTTGCCTGCCTGCCTGCTTGCCTGCCTAACTGTCTACTTGGCTGCTCGTCTGCCTGCCTGCGGGCTGTCTGCAAGCCTGCCTCTTTGACCCTGCCACTGCCAGCCTGCCTGTCTAGCTCTGCCTGGCAGCTTCTGGCTCCCGGCCGCCACCTTCAGCCATGTCTGCCTGCATGTCAGTGTAAATGATCGCTTGCATACCTGCCTGCCTACCTTTCCCCAACTAGCTCCATCTTTTCCTGCTTCTGTCTGTCAGCCTGCCTGTCTCTGCTTGCTTACCTTCCTACCTGCTTCTGCTTAACTGCTTCAGTTGCCCACTTCCCTCTGCCTCCCTGTATGTCTGCCTGCCTTCCTGTACCTTTGCCTCATTCTGCGTGCCTGCTTGCTTGCCTCTGTTTCGCTGCCTGTCTCCCTGCCTGAGCCTGTCTGCCTGTCTCTCCTTGCCTCCTCCGGCATGAATGCCTCTGCCTAGAATGCATCTGCTTCCCTCCTTGAATATACCTGCTAGACTCCGCCTGCCTATCTGCCTACCACTGCCTCTGTACCACCTGTCTGCCCTTTCCTACATGATGATTGCCCGAATCTGCTTGCCTCCTGCCTCTGCATGTTTGCCTCTCTCCCCATAATCTGCCTGCCATTGCCTTTGCATTCCTGCATATGCTGTCTGCCTTGGCGTTACTGTGTTTACCATGCCTACCCACAGAATGTTAGACAACAGAATGTTAAAATGCCTGGACAATACCCTGAGCTATCAGTATACGGCTGTGTGTCATATGTGAAGCAAGATAAGAAGGAACATTAAAAATTATATATGACTCATGAGGACTCACCAAATGTTGTACCTGGTGCTGGAAGAGTGAAACTCTGCTGTCCATTTGTTACGATGTACTGCTCCTTGCATCCTGCAAAAAAAATTCAGATGGTTGAAAAAGATGACCTTGCATATCATATTGCTTTTATATTGTGACAAAGATCTTCATTACTGACTAACTTCAAAAAAAACTTGCACTGTTACCAGCTCATGCACAGTGAGTGCTAGGCGTGATGTTTCAGTTATATCACAGCAATGGAAAGCAAGATACAGACAAAAAACTACTTCGGCCTCCAAGTAAAGCGCCCTTCATTATTAACTGATTTCAACAAAACTTGCAATATTTGTAATGCATTTGCCATGAGTGCTAGGTGTGATGTTTTGCTTACATCACTGCAATGGAAGGCGAGACACAGACGAAAAACTACTTCAGCCACAAGTAAAGTGCCCTTCATTACTGACCGATTTCAAACAAAATCGCACTACTTGTAGCGCATGCATGTTGAGATACAGGTGCAACGTTTCCGTTACATCACTGCAATGGAAGGCAAGATACAGATGAAAAACTACACTGAAATTTATCTCTGCTCACTGTGTACTGTGGCCTTTGTGTTTCCTCCCAGGCACTACCATTACACAGCAGTCTATCCCTGCTCACTGTGTACTGTGGCCTTTGTGTTTCCTCCCAGGCACTACCATTACACAGCAGTCTATCCCTGCTCACTGTGTACTGTGGCCTTTGTGTTTCCTCCCAGGCACTACCATTATACTGGAATCTATTTCTTATCACTAATTACTCTGCCCTGTGTGCTTCCTCACAGGTATTACACGGCTTACAAAATTTTTAAATTCTGTCCAGATACTCCTATTGCCACTAATCTGTGCAATGTGCAATACATTTCTTACAAAAAGAACTTTGTAGCAAGCGTATTAGCCAGTGAATATGTAAGATTCAAGAAAAAAGTACCCGATTCTGAATTTCCAGGCAATGTGTCACACAACTGGCAATCTGTCTTATGCTACACACCTCTGATACGCAGGCACCTCATTAGTGGTTACACAGAGAGATGCGGGAAATGATCTGCGTGCCCAGACAATAGAGCGTTAACATCGTCAGTCAGATTGCACTGGATGGGGCAGTGGGTCCACTAGGCACTCGTCCTGGTCTTAACATGATAAGCTCCTCAAGACAGGTGTTCACTGGGATTGCCTGGGTTCTCCTCAGTGTCAGTCAGCCAAAACCACAAGATTCTAAAACATTTAGAATAGACACTATTCACTGATGTGTCTCTATGACTGTAGGCAATAAAGCATACATACCTGACATTCACAATTCAATCTTTTCAACCCTGCAGGTGGATGCAGCATGCCACCCCCCAAAATGTCTATTCAATTTTGTCCCACTGTCATGCTTAAAAGAATTTACACCGAAATAAAAGTCTTAACAGACAAAATTACACAGTCTACAATCATATTTTAACCCAATGTGTATCTGTATTAACAGTCACTAGCAAGTCAGGCAATGGACAACCATTACTGCTGCACACCAACTTACCTCCTCACCCAAATGCTCACAGGTTTTTACTGGCTACTGATCTGGCAACAAATCATGATCATCTTGTTTGTAAGCGTATTTCTATAGTGTCCAAATTAATGACAAACCTGATTATACACTGAGTTCCAGTTTCCTAGCATCACACATCCCAACTCCTTACATGACACACACCTTGACTGGACGGTCCATCCATTATAGATGATGTGCACGATGGAGGTGAACTTTCTGTATCTTGTGAGATCTGACAGTGTAATGAAGATCACAGCCTTCTGGTGTGACACCATGTAGTCTGGCAGACAGGTATTAGTGTTCCAGAGACTTTTAGCCACCCTCAGGGTAAGAGATGAAGGCAGCAGGCTCCTATCTAATGACACCTCTCTGCCAGACTACACGGTGTTCCATGCTGCAAGATAATCATCTTCATGCATCTCTCTTCCTGACTCCGATCCCAGTGGGCCCCCAGAAGATGACATGCCAAGGCAATGACCGCAGTCTCATTCTTCGCCATTTGTAATGGCACCTTGTCACTGCCACCTGAAAACAGAAAGTACATTACTTTCAGGTCTTAATGGTAGTTGTAAAAATGATGGTCATGTGTATTAAATTAAGTCACCCTGAGTATTGCAGCAGTACGTTTCTCCCAAACATCAGAATAAACCATGCCCACCACCCGTGTAAATACCAGAAGATGAACATCACTTTAAGAACTCGCTGACATGAAGGGATCCTCGTATGGTAGGCCATTATATTTAAAAGGTGAAGTTAATGAGAAACTTATACAAATCATGATCATAAAGGAGATGCTGAAACTCCAAGCTGCAGTCTCTTATCAGGTTTTCCTGCCTGCACAACCAGTTACTTGCCACTTGTCACACTGATATCCCTATGTGACTTTGAACATGTGGAGCCAAACAAGAGAAATGGGTTTTTATTCTGTTGCCACCATGTGGATGGTTCCTGCTGTGATGGCTAGCAAGTTCCCTCAAATATCATTCACACCCTTTTCTTAGAGACCTGCTTGTGTTTAAATGTCTCAGACTTTGACCCCAATGAACATAATGCCTGTAGCTGCAGCCTCAGCATCAGTTCAGACTCCTCATGTGCACTCATCTGCAAAGTTACAGTCCTCATTTTGAATGATACTTCATGCGCAGTTACTAACACTGCTCTATACTTGCGGTCCAAAACCGTAGCAGTCATGCCTTCCTTTACAGTCTGTTATAAAAAATATGAAGAATGACAACACTTGCACAAAATATGCAAATAGAACTCCAATCCTGCCCTTTCTGTTATTTATGCACGATTCAAGCATGAATGCCTGTCCATGAGGAGACATATTTTAACTAAAACAGCACCTCACATTTCCTTTGGAACCTCCTCCATAGTTTAAAGAATAAGCAGTCCATATGCAAACTTGAATCACTTATACTGAAGGAGTCCACTGATGATCCACCTGGAGGAACGGATTCTAACCTTTAGATGGCGGTAGTATGTTCCCCTGAAATGTTGGTCACTAGCTACCAGACTACATGGTCTCAAATACCATAGGACTGTAACCTTCACAAACACCTCGAAGAGAACTTCGTATGTCACTGTTATCTCAAAACTCTCAAAGTTTAAAACTGAAGACAGAGTCTTTGAAGATCAAGAACACTTGAAATCTCACATGCCAAACGTTATGTGTGTGCCAGGTATGCTTTCAGGCCTCAGAAACTAGGTGCAGGTCTAAAAATTGTAATATTTACAGTTTTTTGTGGTAATGCCTATGTCACAATATCACTGCTTTGTTTATACATTACAAAGATAAAAACATCCATTTTCACAGGGGACCACAATAACCACAAAGCTGAGAGCCATGTATCACCTCATTTATAATTTGAATATATAACATGTATCACTTATGACATGATTATAAGGCCACCCCATGTTCCATATGACGCAACAGGGTAACAATATTTTTCCATATCCAAGTAAATACAGTTTACAGCCTACACAGGTACACGTGCACTCACACCTGACATAGCTCCAACTCAGCTGGACGTAACCCACACTGACGGACAAACCGTCGTTTTATCCCTACTTGGTGCATCTTATCTGTACACAATTTTCAAACGTACTATCCGCTAATGTCAATCCTACCGCACAAAAGACAACATATTAAACTTCAGCCTATTAAATGGTTTAAGACATACCCAACCCACCTCACAACTGCCCTGACACAGCGGCGATCCTTCCCTGAATCTGTAATTGACCCGTGTGTTAGTGGTTGAAATAAGGCAATTCCACAGGTTATATAACAGCGCGATAATCGTTGAGAAGATAACTACGCCAGCGTGGATCATGCATGACGCTACGGCAGACTCCTTACCACGGATTATATTATCTGAAATACATAACACTGACCACAGTTTAAAACCTAATAAAGATTTGAACTCCGTGGAAGCGCAAAATTAAAACACCACAAACGGCTTCGCCTGCTTATGTAGCCGGCGTAGCTCAGTGGCTTCTGGTAGTAACTTATGGAACTATGGAGCATTACGTCGTTAAAGCAAACTTGCCCCATAACATACCCTCTCGTCCAGCCACTCCTGTCGTAATCATGATAAAGACAGCAGTCTTCGAAATTACTACAAACCAAACTTACAGCGGAATATACCTTATTAATTTACATTCTGTTTCTCCGACATATTTCTGCTAAGATCAGAATGTCACGTAAAATTAAAACGTATAACATGTACATAGTTTGCTTGTACCAGAGACATTAGTAATAAAAAGCATCGAAAAAGCATAATATTAAGATTCAAAACTAGTCTCCCGGGATATGGAATAATGTACGTTCTCTGATAAGCACCACGGTTACGGTCACGACACACTGCCAACGTCTACTGTACAAGTTTGGTTCAAAACGGTAAATAATAAAGGAAACTCACTTCGTGACTGAAGTAGTTCTTCGTATCTGCCTATCCTCATATTGCAATGATGCAACTGAAACATCACACCTGCCACTCACCGCGCATGCGCTACAATCACAGCAATTTTGGTTCAAATCTGTCAATAATGAAGGGCACTTTACTCTTAAGGCCGAAGCAGTCTTTCGTCCGTAACTACCCTCGCATTGCAGTGGGGTGACTGACATATCAAACAGAGCACTCACTGAGCGTGCATTACGTGCGGTGCAAGTGGGTTTGAAATCGGTCAATAATGAAGGGTACTTTACTCATGAAGCCAAAGTAGTTTTTCGTCCGCAACTCCCCTCGCATTGCATTGCAGTGACTGAAATACGCCACGAGGCACTCCATAGCATGCGTTAGCAGTAGAGCAAGATACGTTAAAATCGGTCAGTAATGAAGGGCACACTAATCTTGAGGCCTAAACAATTTCTCGTCCGAATCTCCCCTCGCATTGACTGGGGTGACTGAAATATGCCTCATGGTCATCCCTGCGCATTCGTTACCTGCAGTAAAACTTAGGTTGAATTCGGTCAGTAATGAAGGGCACTTTATTCTTGAGGACGGAACAGTTTTTCGCCCGTATCTCCGTTAGTATTCCAGTGGGATCACTGAGTAATACCACATGGTACTACCTGCGCATGTGCTACAAGCAGTGCAAGTTGGGTTGAAGTCAATCAGTAACGAAGGGCACTTTACTATTGAGGCCGAAAAATTTTTCGTCCGTATGTCCCGTAGGATTGCAATGCGGTCACTGAGTAATGTCAAATGGTTCTCGCTGCGCATGCGCGACAAGGAGTGCAAGTTAGGTTGAAGTCGGTCAGTAAAGAAGGGCACTTTACTCTTGAGGCCGAAACAGTTTCTCCTCCGTAACTCCCGTGGGATAGCAGTGCCGTCACTGAATAATACCACATGGTACTCCCAGCACATGTGCTACAAGCAGTGGAAGTTACGTTTAAGACGGTCAATAATGAAGGGCACTTTACTCTAGATGTCGAAACAGTTTTCGTCCGTATCTCCCCTATGATTTCATTAGCGTCATTGATAAACACAACATGGTACTCCCAGAGCAAGCGCTACAAACTGTGCAAGTTAGGTTGAAGTCGGTCAGTAATGAATGGCACTTTACTCTTGAGGCCGAAACTGTTTTTCGCCCTATCTCCCGTAGCATTGCAGTGGGGTCACTGAGTAATACCACATGGGACTCCCTGGTCATGCGCTACAAGCAGTGCCAGTTAGGTTGAAGTCGGTCAGTCATGAAGGACAGTTTACTCTTGAAGCCGAAACTGTTTTTCTTCTTATCTCCCGTAGCATTGCAGTGGGGTCGCTGAGTAATGCCAAATATACTCCCGTCGCATGCTCTATAAGCTTTGCAATTTAGGTTGAAGTCGGACAGTAATGAAGGGCACTTTACTCATGAGGCGCAAACAGTTTTTCGTTCCTACCTCGCCTCACATTGCAGCGGGGTGACTCAAACACCACACGTCGCACTCCCACCCCTTGACCCACAGCAGGTTTAAGTTTGCTCAAAAAGTGTCAGTAACGAATGACACTTTACTCTTGTGGCGGAAACAATTTTTCGTGTCTATCTACCTTCCCATTGCAGCGGGATGATTCAAACATCACGTGGCACTCCCTCCACTTGCGCCATAATAAGTACAAGTTTCGTCGAAATGGGTCAGTAACGAAGGGAACTTCACTGTTGAGGCGGAAAGAATTTTTGTCTCTATCTAGCCTCCCATTGCAGCAGGGTGATTCAAACATCACATATGGCACTCCCTGCCCATGCGCGACAAGCAGTGCAAGTGTGGTCGAAATCGGTCAGTAACGAAGGGCACTTTACTCTTGAAGCCGAAACAGATTTTTGACCCTATCTCGACTCGCGCTGCAGCTGTGTGACTGAATTCTAACACGTGGCACTACCTGTCCTTGCGCCAGAACAAGTGTAAGTTTGGTTGAAATCGGTCAATAAAGGAGGGCACTTTAGTCTAGCGGCCGAAACAATTTCTTATCCCTATCTCGCTTCCCACTGCAACTGGTGACTAAAGCACCACACGTGCCACTCGCCGCTCAAGCGTTAGGAGTGCAACTTTGTTTGAAATCGATCAATAAAGTAGGGCACTTTACTCGAGCAGCCAAAACAGTTCTTCGTTCTCATCTGGCCTCTCATTGCAGCGGGGTAACTGAAACATCATACGTGGCCGTTCCTACCCACTCCACACAAGCCGTGCAAGTTTGGTTGTAATCGGTCAGTAACGAAGGGCACTATACTCTTGAGGCCAATATAGTTCCTCGTCTGTCTAGGCTCGCATTGCAGCGGGGTGACTCAAACAGCGCAATTCGCGACAAGCAGTGAAAGTTTGGTCGAAATCGGTCAGTAATAAAGGGCACTTTACTTGGAGCCCGAAGTAGTATTTCGTCCCTATCTCGCCTTCCATTGAACTGATGTAACTCAAACCTCACCCTTAGCACTCACCGCTTATGCGGCACAAACAATGCAGGTGCGGTTGATATCGGGCACTAAGGAAGGCCATTGTACTTGGAGGCCGAAGTATTTTTCGTGCCTATCACGCTTCCAATGGACTGATCTAACTCAAATATCATACTTAACATTCGCCTCATATGCCCTACGAACAGAGCAAATGTGGTCGAAATCGGTAGGTAACGAAGGACACTTTACTTGGAGGCCGAAGTAGTATTTCATCCCTATCTCGCCTTCCATTTTAGTTATGTAATTCAAACTTCTCAAGTAGCACTGGCGGCGCATAAGCTAAAATGAGTGCAAGTTTGGTCGAAATCAGTCCATAACGAAGCGCACGAAGTAATTTTTCGTCCATGTCTCGCGTGCCGTTGGCGTGATCTAACTCAAACATCACACCTAGCACTCACCGCGCATGCGCTAGAAACAATGCAAGTTTGGTCGAAATCGGTTTGTAATGAAGGGCACTTTACTTAGAGGCTGAAAGAGTTTTCGTCCCTATCTCGCCTTCCATTGGACAGACATGACTCAAACGTCACAAATAGCAGTCATCGCGCATGCGCCACAAACGCTGCAAGTTTGGTCGAAATCGGTCGCTAACGAAGGGCACTTTACTTGGAGGCCGAAGTGGTTTTTCGTCTCTATCCCGCCTTCCATTGGACAGATCTAACTCAAACACCGCACCTAACACTCACCTCTCATGCTCTATAAACAATGTGAGTTTGGTCGAAATCGGTCGGCCATGATAGGCACTTTACTTGGAGGCCGAGGGAGTTTTTCTTCTCTATCTCGCCATCCATTTCACTGTCACGCCTCGCACTCAAAGCGCACGCGCTACAAACAGTACAAATTTGGCTGGCATCAGTCAATAATGAAGGGCACTTTACTCGGAGGCCGAAGTAGTTTTTCGCCTATATTTTGCCTTCCTTTGCAGTGACTTAACTGAAACATCACATCTAGAATTTACCGCGCATGCGCTAGAATATATTAAATAATGGGGGGGAGCCCTTGCGGTCCCGATGCACTTAGTCCTTTAAAGGCTCTTTGTGCCCCCTACCAGGTCCAAATCATGGAAGCCCTGTCCTTTTAATAATGTTCCAGATCGTCCCTAGACTTAGGCCTCTGAGGTCCTCAGGGTCCAAAACAAGGAACCCAGATAAGTAGGCCTATAGGCCAAGGGACCAAACTCACACAAACCTTGAGCTGAAGTCTCCTCCTCTGCTCCGCATTTCCTACACAGGTGACTGTCTGTCAGGCCCATTACGTGGTGTTGCTGCTCAGGGTGTCACGTCCGGTAAGAAGGCCACTAACTACCCTGGACTGTGTCCTATTAAAGGACAATAGCATGATCTTTAGACTCTGCCTCGAGACCCCACAGGTGGCTCTGGTCCAACAAAATGGTGAACACAGCCCTCCCTTGCAAGCTCATCCGCAATTTAATTTTCATGAATTTGAGAATGTCGGGGGACCCAAAACAGTCCCACAAAATAATGGATGGAGATATCATTTAATGCCCTTTGGTACTGCTGTACCAACATGGATGCTGGTTTAGCAGCCTGTAGAGCTTTCACAGCTGCTTGACTATCAGAGCATACACTAGTGTATTTCTCTGATCTAACATTAGTTTCAGTTTCATAAGCACAGGCCAAGAAGGCATATATCTTGGTCTGGAAAACTGTTACATATTTTCCTACAGAGATACTAAGCCTCCTACCCAGGGATTGCCCATAGACTCTGGCACCACCTCCCCCCTCCCCCCTTCATTCTGGACCCGTCTGTATACCAGATGAGCCCTTTAACCACAGGTGAGAACACAGGTCCTTTGGTCCACTCTTCTCTAGTCAGCATAATAACTGACTCAGAACAGTGCACAGTAACTCCAAAACGGAGATGTTGAGAGAAACTGGAAAGTTTCCTATTCCTTGTGAATTGTCTTGTCAGGGTTATCCAACAAGCCAACACTACTGCACCATGTCTCTACAGTGTGGAAGGCCCTCTGCATGACCTCCGACACCGTGTTCGGGAATCTCCCCACTGCCAGCAAATGTCATCAGCATAACCTTGATGCCTCCCTGTGCGCAACCCATGGGCACTGCAACCTTCATGAACACATGATTGAGAGTTGCCATGGTCAGGCAGCCCTCCAGAGTAGCCTTAATCCACTGGACAATAGTGGAGCTGACCCCATGCCTGACAAGATTCAAAAGATGTGTAGCTAAACGCTCCTACTAGGTCCAGGAAAACACCCAGAGCTATTTCCTGGTGGTCAAGCGCCTTCTCCATCCATACCACCAGCTGATGAAGGGCCATTTCCACGGATTTCCCAGCCTGGTAAGTATGTTGGTTGGGATGCTGTTGCCTTAATGCCGAAGCCCCATCCCTTAAACACCTATCCACCAGCCTTTCCATAGTCTTAAGCACAAACAACGTAAAACTGATAGGTCTGAAGACCCTAGGCCCAGTATAGGAACTCCCTCCGGGCTTAGGTATGAATGCTACCTTAACGTGGCGCCATATGGTGGGAACATAGCCCATAGCCAGGCTGCCATGAAATATCCTGATCAGGTATGGAATGAAAATCTTTCATCTCTGTTGCAGCAGGGCCGGGAATATGCCATCCATTCGTGGACATACATATGGAGAAGAACAGTTAGTTGCCCGTTCCACTCTCCCGTAGGTGACAACCTCCACAGCCACCCTTCAATCGCATCGCTCTGTGCAGCAGGCAGACGCAGGAGCCGCCACCCCCTAAGTGACTGTCAAGTCTGGTAAGTGGGTTGCAAGCTGGAGTTCTGCTCCCCCCCCCCCCTCGACTGCATTCGCAATCCCAAGGGAGTCACCAGAGACCCCAGTTTAATTTTTGGGCCCCTAGAAAGAGCCCCATGTAACCTTACTGATGCAGGTAGGTCATTACTGAAGTTACAAAAGGCCCTCAAAGGTTCTTTAAAGTCTTCCTCACCTCCTTTCTATATTTCTGCTGAGCCTCTTTATAGAGTTCCCAGCTGAATATGTAAGAAATCTATAGTAATTACTCAATAACAAACATAAAAAAGGTAAAGGAGCCCCTATCCACACCATGAAGGCATACCTCCACTCATTCTTAACCTTGGTACGTACATCATGCCCTGCCCCTTTATCCCTGGGAAAGCACCCCTGGTACCAATTGAATAGGTAGCTGGGTGGGCCCAAGGGTTGGTCCGGACGGTTTGGAGACGAGTAAAAGCTCTTTCCCCTGCCAGGAGTTAAAACCCAAACTGTCCAACTCATGACCTAGTCACTACTCTAATGATGCAATCTGGCTCCAACTTCTGGAATGTTAGGGTCCACCAAAGTGCTTCACGTGTCATTGTATTTATTCCATTTGTCTCTTACTGTCATAACACAGTACTTTGCTGCTGCAAACAGCAGAGTTGGATGCTTCTAAACACTGAACATTCTCCAATATATATGAAACCAAAACCACGATCTAAAATGAGCTGTGCCAATATTTACATAACCTAGACATCTTAGTATTATAACAAATGTATATGAAATACACTGAACACAAGCAGTAACTGCCTTAAATTGACCATTCCAAAACACGCATTACTCAAGATCAGAGAGTCGCAAATCCTGAACAACATCATCTTGTCCATCCTGCCCATTTTCCATATACTCCACTGACACATTCTGACCCTTAGTTCTCCCTTTTCCACCTCGTGTGCCACGTTGTTTCTTCTTTGGTGGTGCACCACTGAAAATATATATATATATATATTTATTTATTTAAAAACATTTACGGTAAAGAGGAAGTTACTTCTGTGGGTCTGATGCTGTATGGCAGGAGCGCTTACTGTTGCATCATGTCACACGTGACATCAATGCCACTCATACATTGACAGATGTCAGTATCTCACAGACTTATAGAAGGGTGACATCACACATAATGACAGAATATTATCTCTACAGCTTGATAAGGTAAAGACGAAAAAAATGGATGTCATCCCTCACTTTAACACAGCACCACACTGTGAAGGTGTGGAGATGTGGAGGCATAACTTAATCCAGTTTAACATCAGCACTATCCAGAATCCTGTCATGAGCTTCATGTCCCACAACAGGAGACCCTCTGGTAGCCACTGAACTGGACACTGTGAACCTGAGACCATGTGCTACAAGTGATGAAGGTTTGGTTGCAAAACTTCATAATTAAGGCCACTTTACTTGGAGAACAACGTGACTTCATCGGCTGTATGTCAGCTCCCAGTGGACGGACTTTGTTGAAAATTCACACCTGCAACTCTATGTGCATGCCCTACAAACCATGTAAGTTTGGTTACTAACAATCAATAATTAACGGCACTGTATTTGAAGAGCAAATTACCCTCTTGGCTGCACCTCAGCATCTATTGGAGGGATTTGCCTGAAACTCCACATCTCATATTAGACATGCATGCCCTACAAAAGATGTAACTTTTGTTGCAATCGGTCTATAATGAAGGGCACTTTACTTGGAGAATGAAGTACCTTTTAAGGGGCTACCTCAGCTTCCATTGGTGGCGTTTTCGTGACATTTCATGCCTTGCACTAGCCACGCATGCACTACAGACAATGTAATTTTGGTTGCCATCAGTCAACAATTAAGGGCACTTTACTTGGAGAACAAAGCACATTTTGGGCTGTATCTTTGCCTCCATTGCAGGGATTTGCCACATACTCCAAACACCGCACTCTCCACACATGCTGTACTAAAAACAGAAGTTGGGATTCGATCACTTAAAAATTAAGGGAACTTTACTTGGGGAACATAGTACCTTATCTGCTATATGTCGGCTACCAGTGGAGGCATTATCCTCAAACTCCATACCTTGTACATTCCACGCATGCACCACAAATGGTATTAGTTTGGTTGAGATGGAGCAATAATTAAGGGTACTTAGTTGGAGAACATAGTACTTGGTCAGCTCTATCTCGCCTTCGATTGGAGGGATTTAACTCCAACTTCTTATGTCGCACTAAGCACACACGCGTTACAAACGACTTAAGTTTCCTTCCAATAGGTCAAGAAATGAGGGCATTTTACTTGGACAACAAACTACCTTTTCACCTGTATCTCGGTTTCTATCAGAGGGATTTTCCTGCAATGTTATACCACATAGTATCCACACACATGCTACAAACATTGTAAGCTTTGCTGGCATCACACAACAATTAAGACCACTTTACTTGGAGGAAGAAGTACCTTTTTGGCTGCATCTCACTTTCCAATAGGGGATTTTCCTGAAATTTCATACCTCAAACTCTCGGTGCATACACTACAAATGACATAAGTTTGGTTGATAAGTACAGCAATTAAGTGCACTTTACTTGAACAGCAAAGTACCTTTTCGGCTGTATCTCAGCTTCTATTGGACAGATTTTCCTGAAACTCCACAATTCGCACTCTCTTCATATACATTACAAATTACATTAGTTTGGTTGCAATCATTCAATAATTAACGGCACTTTACTTGCAAAACAAAGTACCTTCTTGGCTCTATCTCAGATTCCAATGGAGGAATATATCTGAAATTTCACACCTTGCACACCCCACGCATGTGACACAAACATTTCTAGTTTGGTTGCAATTGTGCAATAAATAAGGGCACTTTACCTGCAGAACAAAGTACCTTGTCAGCAGATTGTCATCTTCCATTGGAGGGATTAACCTGAAACTTCTTACGTCCCAAAAAGCAAGCATGCGCTACAAACCGTGCAAGTTTCTTTGTGATGGGTCAGTAATTCAAAGAACTTTACCAGGAGGAGGAAGTATCTTTCTGGCTGTATCTCGCCTTCCTTGGGAGGGACTTTCCTGAAATATCACACCTCGACCTATCCACACATGCGGTACAAACTGTGTAAGTTTACTTCGTAACGATCAATAATTAAGGACACTCTATTTGAAGAACACAGTACCCTCTTGGCCATATCTCATCTTCTATTGAAGGGATTTGCCTCCTCAAACTTCACACCTCGCACCCTGCATTCAAGCGCTATAAACGCAGGAAGTTGGGGTGAGGTCAGTATATAAATGAGGATACTTTACTTCAAGAACTAAGTATGTTTCCAGCTGTATCTAGTCTTAAATTGGAGGGATTTTCCTGAAACTTCATACCTCACACTACCAACGTATGTGCTACACACAGTGTAATTTTGGTTGCGATACTTCTATACTTAGGGGTACTTTGCTTCTAGAGCAATGCACCTTCTTGGCTGTATCTTGTTTTCCATTGAAAGTATTTTCTGGAATATTCACACCTCACACTCTTCTCTCACACACTACAAGCGGTGCAAGTTTGGTCGTGACCAGTCCATAATGAAAGGCACTTTACATGAAGAACAACATTGTTTTTCTCCTGTATCTCAACTGCTACGATAGACATTCTGCTGAAGATGTATACCTAGACACATGAACATTGTCTGCACATAACCTAAGTTTCGTTGGGATCTGTCCAGAATTAAGTGTACTTTACATGTAGAAGATGGTACTCATCCTCCCATATCTCAACTCGTATTAGTGGGATTTTCTTCACAACTCTTATTCAGTACAGAATTAAGGGCACTTTACATCTCGGACAAGGTACTTATTCTCCCCTATCTCGACACCTATTAAAGGATGTTTCTGCACGCGTACACACACGTGCATGTGTGAGACAGACACAGAGGAAGCATGTGTATGTATTTATGTTTGTATATACATATCACCATAGAAACACAAGTAGACAACATACATAAAAGTGGAAATGTCAGAGAAAAGGAGAAAAAGGGGGGAGGAAAAAGAAAAATAAAGATAGTGGAAGAGAAGGAAGGAAGGAAGGAAAGAAAGAAACAAACAAACAAATAAACAAACAAACAAATAAATAAACAAACAAACAAATAAACAAACAAACAAACAAACAAAAGGGACACAACTACTCACCTTAGTGCCAAACCCACTTCCTCATCAGAGTCACCTGACGATGGAAACAATTCAACAGGGCTGTCATGCCGTGGACTTGCTCTCATGTTACTATGCTTCTTGAATGTGGGTATATTGTATTCACCAAGCTGCATTGTGAAACAGTATCATGTATTAATCCACATATTAAAAATAAAAATTCTAGAATATTTAAAATACACTCCATACAGAAGATTCATCAGAGTCTCCATTCAAGGACAGACACACCACGACAAAGAAACACGCACACACATGATGGGAATCAAACAAGAAAATTTATACAAACTTTGCATGCACAACACATCAAATCATTAAATTTAGAGTAGAAGAGTTTCACAATCATAATGCACTTGATATTTTTCCAAGTTGTATTACTACACAGCACTTCATAACCTGGAAGTAGGTGGCACCACTGTCACTTCAGGCTCATAAGTTTGCACATTTGTTTTATTATTATGTCCTGTAAAGACTTAAAAAATACATCACAGAGGGTCCTTGAATGGCATTATATTCATACCAAGGTCTGTGCAAAAAGGTCAACCGGTTCAGAATCTGAAATGGGGACACACACAAATACAAATATTTTCCCACTCATCCGCCTTGATTGTTCGTCACTGTCAAGAAGACGAGTGGGTTTTTAGATCTGCACTCTTCTGGGATGTTACGCAGCGTCAAGTGGTAATCCTTTACTGATGTTTCGGGATGATGTATCCAATGCATCTGATCAGCTCATTACACGTATTGACCCTTGAAGATGGGACCCATACATCGTCCCAAAATGTCGGTAAAGTATTACCACTCGATGCTGCATAACAGCCCAGAAGAGCATAGATCTCATCAACATCACAGCAGAAGCCTGAAATCATGAGTGGGTTTGTTGAGCCCTGTTCAATAGCTCTGTCAATAATTATACTTCATAACATGTTACAGGAATATTTTCACACACATTCCTGCTACTAAAATTCAGCACTCTTCCCAACATTACACCACCAAAATGCTGTACGCATTTGTAATACACTGCCCATTAAGATCACCTTACCAACCTTACCTTAACAATCCCAACCCACAGTAGCTGAACTTAAGAAGTAGTGAAGATTCCTGTGGTGTGACATACCTTGTCATTGTTGGTAGCACGTTTTGCCATCTGCTGCAGGTTAACTTTATTCCATGACTCATAGAATGTGCCCAAAGGAGTCTGCTTCAGCTTTAAGTTGGTTTCCCATGCATCAATAGCTTTACGGTCATTTAATAAGAACGAAACTTTGCAACGTTCTTTCTCAACAACTCGTGCATTCTCTTCAATCTTGTCAAGAACTTGCTTTAATTTTCTGCCCAAGCTGGGAGACTTACATTCCTTGATGAACTTCTTTAACTAGCAAAAGAAAGAAGCTGATATATTTTCAACAAACTGTTATCACCCTGACCATTTCACAAAACAGTGAAGATTAGGAGACATATAATAATAGAAACATGATTAACAACAAACAAAATCAGTTAAACCGCACATTACACAGTGGCAGAAGGCAAGAACAAAGGTACAGTAGAGTCTCAAACTTTGTACAGCTCAACATTTTTGACTCTGACCTTTCATGATCATCTACTTAATACCACCAGTTCAGTCTTAGATATTTAGTGCATAAGAAGTATTTCAAGATCACGGTCCAGTATAAATGTCTGTCAGTATAAATGCCAGGTATAAATGTTTTCCTGCCATAAACTGGCAGCCACACCACATGTTACCTCTGTGATTTTACCATTCCCCACTAAAAGACTCAACTCACTTTGGTCATTTCCACTGTAAAGGAAATGAAGCATCTCTTCTTTAGATTATATTTGTCACTTTGCTTATGCTTAAGACACCTGTGCTGTCTTTTTCCAACAGTCTCTGTGAATTTGCAGCTTATGTGGTGAGAGCAGTACAGTAAAATGTCAGAGTTTGTCATCAAGAGGTAGGTTTAGTTAGGCAAGACATTTTACATGTTGTGAGCATACCACTAAAGAAGTGGCTACAATGTTTCCAAATTTGGGTACACAGGTGCCAAAATGAATACTGATAGAGAAGCATGCTACACGTAAATGGGCAGGATGGGCACACTGTTTTGAATAATACATTATTTTAAACCAACAGAGAACCTGCTTTCCTGGACTGTACCTTATACAAGTACCTACCAGCAGAACAGGACAATTCACAAAAAATGAAAACCATTTCTCATCACATCACAGCAATTCAGTCACAGATGTTAACATTTTAGCCCTGTATGAGTGATATCCAAACATCTTTGCAAAGCATCACAATAAGCAGTGCATTTCAATTCAAATAGACAGCCATCTTTCTGCTCAGTTTGCTATATTTTTACCAGGTGGCACTAGAACATGGTCTACCGTTAGAAGTAGCCTTTAGATATCCAAGATGGCAGCATATAAAATCCAAGAGGTGACAATCTTAATGTGAAGTACAGTTGCCCCTGTGCATTCCATGAAGACATATGGGGGAGTGGAGGTACAGCTCCACATATTCTTAACCTTGACACTAACGGCAGTAAGATGCTTTACCTCCAAGGTGCAGCCCACAGAACCCATTACACAGGGGAGTGAGGGATGGTCATCTTACAACTTTTAATAGATTCTAAATCACAGATAATTAACAAGTACATGTAACAATGTCTGTCTTCTACCTGTATGACTGTAACTACAACTGTATCTGGGAAGCTGATTGTATGAGATTCACTGGCAAGATACTCCAACAACTGCTGGTAAACTTTATCCACCACAGCGTCCTTGAAGCCATTCTCCTGAAGCTGTGACTTTGACAACCTAAGGATGCAGGTGAAGTCCTGGGGTTTCATTGATACTTTCTTGTGGGGTCTGTTGAAGTTGAAGCCACTAAGTGCCTGTCAATAAACACAGTGTAAAAATACAGTGAAACTGAAATTTGAAGACTTTTTAGAGGCATTAAATTGAGAAAAATATTGAGGTTTGCATTCTTCTGGAATGACGTATCACTGGATACTGGGTTCCCAAAATCTGAAGACAAAATAGTGGTCTCAGCCTCCAAGTCAAAATGTCCAAGCATAGCCAGTGACGTGGGGTCAAATCCCAGGAGAACAGATACATTGTCCACACTGCTGCAAAAACCTAATGACTCGAAAAACCTTAACTGCAGCACATTTAACATTGAGATTACCGACTTGAGTACAATGTACCTGAACATTTAATGTAAGAAAACTTTCAACTGAGGGATGGTAAACGGGGTTTCCACTATATATATTACCATCACCCCATCACCAATGTTATCATCATCACCACCACCATCACCATCATTGTCATCAAAACAAGCATCTTGGACATGTTACAGCTTGCAGCACAGTCTGCAAGATGGAACAGTCCAACCTCTCACACACAGTATACTTTGGTCCACTGCAGAACTGCTTGGCTGAAGAATGAAAATACTATAACAGAAGGCAAAACTTCCCGTTAAAAAGCTTTACCTCCAGTATGAATGGCAGAACAGGTATGAACGTTCCAGTCTGCTTCGAGAGTTGGATCAACATCTGAACACAGTGGAAACGCAAAGGATAGTACTGTGCTGTAGGAACCAGCTTTAAGGTACCAATAATGACCTGTAACAGCATGAACATATGTCAAAAGTGCTAATAAATACACATACATTAAAGTGTACACATCATGATGGTGGTATAGCAATGTCAATGTATATAACAGTACATCAAATAAAACTGCACACAGATGACTATAAAGCAGAATACACCCAAAAACAACACAGCAGATACAAGGTATAATCCTCCACTGATATTTCCACCATGGTGTGTTGTCCTTCTCTATTTTTAACCTCCTTTTCTTCCTACGAAGGAAAAGATTACACTATGATATCACCACACCGTCTGTGTTCCACCTACATGTTTAAACCTCCTCACGGAGGTATGAATATTATGCCAATAGAGGACATTCCAATCCTGTTCCAATACCCTGCAATCAGTAAAAACAACATGGCATATATGCAAACTTGCGAGGCAGGAGAAAGAGTGCCATTTACTTCAGGGTTCTGGAACAAGGTACGGTAATAGACCATTGAAAAGTATGCAACTTTTGTTACAGTAATATTTTTGTAGGACTAATGAGATACTAGAAGTGTAAAAATCTTCTTTAACCTTTCAATATTGGCCTCAGTATACAGTATACACCTTCAGACCTTCACATGACACCAGCCTCAGTGCAATGTACGCATTTAAGGATACTGTAAATTTAAAACCCGTCCACCCTCGGAAGTAAATGGAATATAAACCCCAGCATCTACAAAGGGTTACTTTTGGTATTATAAAATAATTAATGAAGACTGGAGCCAAGTTATGTACTGTCTGGTTCAGAGGTTGGCCATAAATCTTGCAACAAATACTGTCTACAAGGCAACAATCACAAACATGACAATGACTAGGAACTTCAAGGTCGCAGTTTGCAAACATAACATGTACAGAATGTGCAATGAAGTAATAAGCCTATGACAAAATTAAAATGAGACAGCAATAATAAAACACACACATATGTAGGACTCATAACTGATTTGACTGAAAAGCAGGTTTTGAGCTCTGGTTGAAGCCTATTGCTTTTTCCCCTCAGCACTCTTCTTATATGCATGCCCAGTTGTTACCTATTGCTTTTGTTCACCTGGTGTATTCACCTTGTCCAGGGTCTTCTTGCTTCTGTACTTCACTCCCACATCTGACACTTTCAGAGGAATTCCTCTGTTGTTCACATCAAATATATGTCTGTACTAACGTATCTTTATTTTCACCAGTTTATTTTTCCTTGTAGTGTCTCCACTTTCAGACCCATCCCACTGCCTTTAAACTATTATACTAGTAAGACAAGACTCAGCCCCTTGGTACTGCGGCCTGTAATTAGCCAGCCCCTGACTGATGTATCACTAGAAGAATTATATCTGTTCATACACAGGAAAGGGCGTGGAGTGAAACCTGTGCCCAGTGCCACTTTGTCTACCAAAGATCCCACACTGACTACCCTAGGACTGAACCTGACCCTTTATGGTACGAAACCAACCACTTACTGACAAGACTGGGCTGTAGCTTGGCTTCAACAGTGAGAGTGCCTAATGTCTCAGTTACTCAATTTAAACCTTCCTGTTCACTTCTTAATTCCCAACAGAACTGTCACTTATACTGTACATAATCTATACCAAACTACTTTCAATAATAAACTGGAATATACTGATCACAATATCTCACTTGTAGCCTGGAAGTGTGTAGTTTGGATCTCAGACAGAGTTCCATTCTGAATTGTTCTGTTCTTTTTATCCACAACTTCAAGCAGATATGCCACAACCAATGGTTCCCATCCTTTATAATTATGCCCTTATGTGATTCAGTGTTGTTATGAAGCTAAGACAGCAGAGTTACATGAATAATGGTGGTGGTTGTGGTGGTGGTGGTGGTGGTGGTGATTATGATTATGATAGCTATGGTACAGCTTCACATTCTTTATCTTTGCATTCAACGGACAGGAATGGACACCTTCACACACCAGCTGCTTTACCAACGGGGAGAAAGCCCTCAGGACCCACTGAACAGGAGGCTGAGTAGGCAGCACACCTAGCACAGATGCTCTGGAGAAGAGAAACATCTCTTGAACCCCAGTTCACCAGTTGTCCAGCCCATAGCCTAGGCACTATAACAACTGGGTACAGCACTAAAAATTATCTGTTAATGTTACTGTGGGGATATCCAGATTATTGTGTATAAATTATAAGCCACACCATGCAAGAAATTAAATGTGAAGCTCCTTGTACACCTGAACACATCTGAATAAAACAAAGCATCACTCACATAAAATTTGTTTTACTAGAACAAGACAGTTTTGGTCATTTCGTGCAAGCATCCAAAATATTCAGCTGAATATCTGTGTCTAGCTCCTTCCTCCTAGGGCAAAAGCCTTCAAACCAAAATCATAAATAAGATCACTATCTCAGCAAATCACAAAGATTAACCAACTAGCCCCCTTTTTAAAATTCTGTGCATGCGCGTGTGCGTGTGTGTGTGTGTGTGTGTGTGTGTGTGTGTGTGTGTGTTTGTGTGGGCACATGCATACGCATGAAGTCTATAAAATGTGAACACAAGTTAACTATCTAACTTGCCAACCTCTTCAGATTATCTCCAATCCAGTTACAAGTCATCTTCCTCTTTTACCCTAAGTAGCAAAGAGTCATCACAGTACAAAAGAGGGCCTAATTTATTTGAAAGTTTATGACAGCAAGTACCTGCACAAGAGGGTACAATAATGGTTGCAGATGTGGTCGATGCGCCGTTGCTCCAAGAACCTCCGTCCATAAATGCAACGACTGGACAAACTGCCAGTTGTATACAGCCTGAATATTCTCCTGTTGGAAAATAACATACATTTACAAGGCAACCTAGGATATGCCATCATCACACATAGTGAATTACTTGCATAAAGAATGTGTATACAATAATTCCTAACTTGCAAGACCAGTCCACAATCCACAACACATGAACAGCACAACAGTACAGGTATTCATGTTCATAACAGCGAAAATCAAGATGTTAAAACTATATACATAAACAAATTCAGTGTTAGCAGTATTATGTATGTGCACAGTGCTGACCATGCTTAAAGACAAGGTAACACGGGAACATAAATTATTTCTACATCTCCAATTAACAAATAGATCATTTAGGCAACTATAAAATGAATGGAAAAGAGAGATCCATCCATTTGCATGTCCACATTTCATCTCCAAAATTATGAAACAGATTTAGATTAAGGTTGGTATTGCAGTTCTTGGAAAAATTTAATTTTGTCACGTACAACATATCCCAATTTCATATTAACACCCAAATTTCTCAAAAACTTCTTACAGTACACAAATTTAGTGTATGTTGCAAAATACAAACCTCATTACAACCTACAACTTTCACCTGAAAAATTCTTTGACATGGTAAATATTTAATAACATGCGAAGGATGGGTGTCAGGGATTGGAGAATAGAAGTTAACAACAGGAATCCTACAGGATGCCAAGAAACTGCTTAGGGCTATAGTGCCAGTGATGATGAAATACTTAACAAAATACAACAGAAAATAATTTATCTCTTTCCGCAGTGAGGTGTCTGTAATGCAACTGCAATAACACAGTTTGGTTTTTGATACATACACACCAAAGGACACATTTTGAAACTATACTGTACACCACTATAGTACACCCTTTTACTCTTATCCATGTTATCATACTTAGCTTAAGTTTGATGTTTCAGATTCATACAAATATTGTAAACATATGTAAAATAAGATCCACTGTTATCATGTATCCATTGTAAACCATTTTATGGTACCTTCTTGTGGAGTGTAATAGCAGTGCGAAGATGAATAGCCAGCTGTCGCACATATAGAAAAACATGCTGGTACGATGCAGCCTCATCCAGGGCAAACATTTCCGCCAGTGACTGACGCATAAATTGGATAGACGGCAATGTTGAAGGTGACACAAATTTACAATTCCTTACATACGTCAGGTACATCATCTGCAAGAGACAAACAGTTCTTCCTAAGAAAAATTAAAAATGAAAACTTCTTAGTCAAAATAAACAACATTTCTTAATATTTTCATCGCATTTTTATAACACAAGAATACTCTGATACTTCTCATAATCACATTCTTACTTTCTTACACTAGTAACACAGTGTTCGTAACTGCATGAGTTAAATAACTTTGGACGAAAAGACAAATGTGGACACTTGTCCAGGTTTTCTTTTAATATTCTCTCCTTAGAATACTAAAAGAAAACCTGCTGTGTATTCTAACATACTGTCACAGTACTGTCTGCAAACACTGATTAAACCCATGAAACATCTCAATCAGTAGAGTCGCTCAGGTGGAACAGTCATATCTGGAGCCACACACACACGAAGCAGGAGTGACAACTGATACACACTGACGCTCAGATAAATAAAGGCACGCTGAATCAGCAACATCCAAAGTGGTTCAAATACAGTTTGGGCAAACCTGGCATCTAACACGCGATTACAAAATAAGCTGTCCCTCTCCAGGCCATGAAGGCATAAGGGGGAGATGAGGCATATCCTCACACATTCTTAAAGTTGCAATTAGATGAAGACGAGTCATCAGTGATCAGTTTCGTATCCCAGCCAGTTTACCCCTAGGGAAAGTGCCCCTAGTACCCACTGAATAGGCTGGATGGACACCAGTTGGTTCAAATGCTTTGAAGAAGAAAAAAATCCACTCTAACCTGTAGCCCAGTCATATACCGAGCTATCCCACTCCACAGATTAATAGGCAAAATGTCAGGTGAGGAACGGACCACCCTCTATTATTAATGAATAATAAAACATAACTTCACAACAAAAAGGTAATGTTCGTATTAACCCTTTGCTGTCAACTTTGTCTGGGCATCACTGTGTATTGGTTATCACTCCTGCTTTGAGTTTGTGAGGCTCCAGATTTGACTCTCCCACTTGAATGGATGTACTGATTGAGACGTCTCATGGGTTTATGCAGTGTTTCTAGACAAATTCTGTGACAGTATGTTAGAATATGCTGCAAGTTTTCTTTTAATATTCTAAGGAGAGAATATTAAAAGAAAACCTGGACAAATATGGAGAAGGGGCAGGAGCACTTTGCCCGCATTTGTCCTTTCACCCGAAGTTATTTAACCCATGCAGCTATGAACACTGCCTTACTAATAGAAGAAAGTAAGAATATGATTACTTGAAATCATTTCAAATCACTTGAAGTGACTGCCAAGCAGCTCATCATATCTCAATGAACCAAAAATCTTTGATACAGAGTGTCTCTAAATATGCATATAGATTTTAATAAAGAAAATACATATGTTCCCAAATTCACAGAAAGACGATATTTTGTGTACAAAATGGATTTAAAAAGTCTGGTCCTACCTCACAGGAAACACAGCATGTATTACACAGATCAACAAGTTACCACTATTATGGAAATAGTGGCCATTTCGAAGCATATCTGTTTTATGTAAGGACTCAGCGCCCACCGCGCTGTAAACACTCTCCACTTCGGTTACAAAAACCAGTCTCTTAATGTTTTGTAAGGCAAAAGTTGCTGTTTGTTCTGAGATCCATACGAAACACATTAATGCAATGTGGGCACCACGCAGAATTTTTTAATGTTAAACCTGGTAGTATGTAAAGTTACCGCTAGGCTTTAAAAGGTTAACACAAACACACTTTGTGAGGAAAAAAAGGTTTAAAGGGGATGGTACATGTAGTTACCACTGATCTTTCACGTGTTTACAACAAAAATGCAAAACAAAAACTTTAGAAATTAAAAGCACTGTTCCTTGACAAATCAGTGTGCCTTATACAAATTATGGTCATACCTTCAACACCTGTTCAAGAAGGGCCTGCTGTTGGTTCGTGGTTATCTTAAGAAGGCACAGGAATGCCACCACTCGAACTGTCTCTTCTCCTGAAGCCCACAGTGATACCAACCTCTTCAGAAGTGGGCGTCTCAGTCTGATAAAGTATGGTATGAACATGACGAGCTGGTGTAAATGCTTCAGCAGAACTGCAAGTATTTGTGGAGATGACACACTGCCAAGAAACTGCAAACAAAACAAATGAAAACTCTTCAATAAAAATAACATAACTGTGGGTTCTGAGAACGGCATGCTGGGAAAATGTAACGCGAGGTTGGGAAAAACTGCATATGAGGATTTAATAATTTGTGTTCTCACCAAAATTAGCACAGCCAAATAAATGAGGATGAGAAGTATACATAAAGCTTAGCCAGAAAACTGAAAGGAAAACACCATATGGGAGACCTAGGCACAGATAATATTAAAATGGACCTTAAGAAAATGGAAAGCACATGTGTAAACTGAATTCATCTGGCTCAGTACAGTGATAAGTGGCAGACTTTTACAAACATGACAATGAACAATTTGTTGCTATGAGAGGTGCAGAATTTTTTTCCCACAATTATACTAATATTAGTTTCTCAAATAGGATTCAATGGACTCCACAATAATCTTTGTACTTGTATAAACTTACACTAGTGCATTATCACATCTTCCAGTGTACCAGTGTGAGGAAGTTATTAAAAGTAAAGTTGTCGTTGTGTCTAAGTACCATGCCATGTGCGTACATTCCACAACTGTGTAGTCAGTTTTCTCAATCCAGCCACCTTACCCCAAAAATGAAACCCACTACCTATGGGACTGGACAGCAGATGGGCTGCAGAGCTCGTTGGTGTATGGTTGTGAAGAGAAACATCTGCTGCGAATCAAAACGTGGTGACCTATCATGCAGTCAGTGACGTCTGTTGACAAAAACTATCTAAGCTAATAAAGAGAAGTTATTCTTAAATAGTACCCAAATCTCAGTCAGTACAGTGACTAGGGTAACAGCAGGACCCATGGGGAACAGGATTTGAATCCTGGCAGGGACACATTTTTCTCTTTACCAAAGAGCCCACAATGGCCCTGAGGCTTACATGATGGCTACTGGAGACTCTTTCCTCACTCGTAGGCACCACAGCATGAAGCTGACCACTCACCTCCATCTAGTGCCGGGGTTAAGTAGGCACAGAAGAGTACTTCCACTCTCCATTAAGTCTCTGCATCATATGTATATGATTCAAAGTTATGTGCATAACAACAGAAAAACCCCAACCATACTATACATGTTTCTTCTCTTGAACAAAACCAACCACAGGAACTTCTACACAGGGTGTGTGACATATATGCAGTTATATATGAGAAAGTGCATGAAAACCAGAGCTCATCAACCACTCTTAAGACCAACATATAGGCACAAGTGTAGGTCATCATTTGAGTTCAACGGATTATGTAGCTCAAAGGCCACTTCAGCTGTACTGTTCACCAAATTCATCAGTTTCAGATATGAAGCAAGATGATATATATATATATATATGTACCAGCTCACTCTGCATCAACAGCACTAAGGATACAAGAAAACATTACATCAATTTGTGAATGTGAAAGTCTCATGCCTGTAAACAAAATTTCCAATCTGGAGAGTAACATTTCAGGTGGAGATTTGTCAGAAAGTAACTGAACAGTGTGCCCATAGTCCTCACCTTAAGCAGATCCATGAGGTATAACTTCAACAGTGGTTTCACTTTCGTCCACCTCTTACATTTGGTTAGCTGAACATGTCCCTTGGCAGTTGATGGTACATTCAGACAACGCTTGAATGCTGACTGTATCTCCAACACACACAGCTGAACTACAGCATTGAACACTGTAACAGCCATGACACACCACTGACAGTCACACTGTATTCTATACACAAGAACATTCATTTCAGCGATTAATAAATTTACGACAAAATGTATTACAATGCGTGTGCACAATCAGGTCTGTTATCAATCCCCTGCATATTTACCCATTTACTTGTTAATATCTGTTAAAGGGTTTTAAATGCAGTGACATTTTCAGACAGTACATGACAACGTACTTCATTCCAGGCACTCAATAGTAATGAAACAGACTCATTCCCACAAACCTAATGCATATCTCAAATTCAGAAGGTTAAATGAAAAAGAAATTTTCTTTGCATGAGCAAGACTTCCATAATGGACAATTCACATAATTATGAATTTATAATTCCTACTAGCTCCATTATGTACACAAAAGCATTTAGCCTTTATTTCTTGGAATAAGGGACTTCAGAACTTCTAGTACTTAAATGGCTGGCAGGCATGTTTTAACTATAGGACAAGGGAACACAACTCTTTGGTCCCAGGTTGCCCGGGCAACTAAATTTTGCATGGTCGCACCTAATATTTGTGGGTCCCCAGTATGGAACTTGCAACATGTCACCTTTATGGCATCTAGAATTTTGAGGTCACACCTAGAATTTTGGAAAATTTGTGCACCCCTGCTCAAGGTTAACACTATTAGTTCAGAAGCAATGTAATGCTTCCCCAACTGGCCCTTGTGCATGAATCATTATAACAGTACAACACATGGCCAATTAATCTATCATGAGCTCTTTCCAGAACTTCCATGTTTTGAAAGCAAATAGATGGTCAAATATGAAATGTCAGCCTCTTGTGAATCAATGTGATAGGTTCAGGTATAAATGTTATCACCTTTGCTGAAATATCCACTACCTGCATACCACACCCACTCCATTCTGAATAATATCCATGGCTTTGAAACACTGCTGCTTGTGAGACAAGTAAAGTAACGCAAAGTTGAATGGCATGTGCCTGAACATCTTTCAAATGGTTAGACAGGGAGGTGGGTCAGTACAGTATCAAAAACAAATATTACTGCCATTTTTACCTTTGTGGTCACTCTTTTTTGACGAAATATAAAGTAGAAATGATGGATGGCCTACATCACTGCCCAACATCACTCACCATTGGACAAGTGTAATTTTATTTTGCTCTAGTTAAACAAATGACATCTCGCTGGGCAAAGTGTGCCTTCATCATAACAAATACTCATAATTAACATGAGGCCTGTCATTCACCTGAGCTGCCTTCAACCACAAATTCTGCTGGTTCTGTGTCTTCCTCCTGAGGTGAGGCAATCCTCTGCAGAGCAGAGTGGAACAGCTTTACTGCATGTCTTGTGACACCTATCGAGCTGCACACAAAACAGGTAACACACAATTTTATATTATTCATACCATTCATAGTCACCAATGAAACACACAACACTCAACCAACAAATGCACTATTATTATTATTATTATTATTATTATTTTCTTTCTTTTAGATATTATATATCACAATCTCAGTTTTTATCCCCTCCTGGGATCACCATCAGGGACTCTCATTAGAGTATGAATTACACAAGAAGAACCAACAATATAAGTACATGCTAAAAACATAAAATGTACAAAAGATGGTTAAACTGTAGGCAATATTTTGTGGTGGATCCCTGGACTACTGTGTACAGGAAATTGGTTGTTTATATGCAAATTGATAAGACAGCATAATTCATACTCTCACAAGAGTCCCTGATGACGATCCCAGGAAGGGATGGAAACATGTCGAATTAGCTTACAGAGATTGTAAAACATAATATCTAAAAAAAAATAACAACAGTGCATTTGTTGATGAGTACTGTGTGTTAGATAACACACAATTTACTTTATCCAATGGAAGAATTAAGAATTTACCAAAAATAAAATTCTCGAATTCTAATTAACAAGTAGTTGGGACATGAAACACAGTACAGAACAGTTTTCATTTTCTTCATGCTTACAAAAAATATAGAGGGCATGAAGGTAAAGCTCCACCATTCTCAACACTGGCCCTAAGGTACTGTCCTTGCAGGACTGCTTGAGGTCTATTTTAGAAAGGGGATGAACAACAGGCGATAAAATGGTGGGACATGGGTCAAGAGTGCGAACTCTTATTGGCAACAGATAGCAGTGTAATCGGTCACATGGTAAGCAAATCCCCAGATTTTTACGGACAAATCAATGCATAATTATGTTAACAGTCTTAAATCACACTATATTTCATGAGCACAGCTACAACAATTCATAGTTATTGTCATGAAATTTAAACCCTTCAAGTCTTAAATTAATTTAAATAATATTTAGAAATCCATCTCCTACCTCACAGAAAAAGCACGGTGTTTCCATTATAAAGACCAACAGGTGGATAAAAGAGAAGGGAACACCTACAGTACAACATTTTGAAAATCTACCTGATAAACAAAGATCATGTAGCAAAAATTAATATTTTGTTCCTGTAATGAATTTACAAAAGATAAATCTTCTGAACAAGCAGGAGTAAAAGTGAAAGTAATCTGTCACTGTGCCAGTCACCATGGACAGCACATACCGAACCTCAACTCCACACAGAGATCAGTGATAACGGTCATAGTCCTCTCACATCTAGTACAAGAGTTCACAATATCATTATGTGGAGGACTGGATAGACCACAGACCTATTCTGGGCTTCATGTGACAAAGATAATGTAGTGTACCTCTGATAGGGACAGAATGTTGACACCTGGCAGGTAGTTACCCCATTTATCTGGCTATAAGATGACAATGTCTTCATAATCTTCAAATTTCAAGAAAATTCTGGCACAGAAGGTTTGGTCATGGTTATAAGGCAACAACCCCATTTTTCAGACAATGAATTAGACAAATTATTGCCTTATATTCTGGTAAATACAGTACTTCTCTCAGCTATCCTGATACATAAACTGCTTGGTACCTACCTGAATAACTAAACCTCCATCTGGAAACAATTTCACTGAGTTGTTACTTGGTATCTTCGAGGTTCCTGTTTTGAATATTTGGACACTTTTTACAAACTAATCCCCACACCATGATAAATACCAAATACACTAGCCATATCCAAAGATTATCAGCATTCACAGAACATAAAAAATATATGAAATTGGATGACTGTTAGCTGGTGACAAAACACGATATACTTCTAGAAGAAAAGTACTATAACACCACTGGACTGTCACATGTTGATACTCCATGATAAGTTGTTATAATAACACATGCACAGATGCCCCCCACCCACCCACAAAAACACACACGCGCAAGCATGCACACATTCATGCACACACACCATTCACATTTAACATAAATTGCTCAGTTAATTCATCCCTCTTGGGTTCACTGCACATTGCTAAACATCTATAACACAGCGCATTTCATGCTCATACAAAAAATAGTAAAATTACTGCTTTACATACATCCCTTGACCTTTTAGTATTTCTGGAAAGTATACAGAGTGATAATATTTCTTGAATTGAACAATTACAAGTATTAGCAGAAAAAAAACTTTGTCTCCTGAAATTTGCTGTATACTCTGCCAACATACAAACAGATGTACAGTAGTTATAAACAGATTGAGGTACAATCAATAATTACAAAAGCAATAATCTGGCAGAATGATTGTGCTTATGTGACAAATACAGAAATCACATTCTGAACTGAACAAAACACTGCTCTCATGAGGACAACTGCAGCCATGCAGGGCTCTGTTCAAATTTCAATTACCTAAGATATTACAAGTGATAAGACATACCCTATAATTAGCCACGTAGTGTTGCAGATTTAATAACCTACTTACATAACAGCTCATGATCTGGTGTTAATACATAAGGTGATTTTTGGAGACATTTTTCAAGGGAAAAAATGTATCTTATGAAATAGGAAATATGGTATACCTGATACTTATAACAAACACTTGAAACATTTAAAAGCAGTTCAGAAAATCTGATCAGTAAAACTACATTACCTGGAATTATGTATTTTATCCTCCAAGTCCTTCACCACCTTCAGGGTCACCACACGTTTATCACGGGGCTTGTCATCAACTTCAAAGTCACTTTCATCACTTGCAACCTGCCACAAAACAATATTTGAAAGATAGGGCCATGCACATAAGTAAAGAAATCTTTACACCACAAACATAGCACATTTTACCATGTCTTAAGGAAGTTATGACATTTGGATAGCTGTTGTAAATAAGACCCACAAGCAGAATTCCCAAAATTTGACAAATTTAAGATCTGAATAATGTACATGACTCCTTTACAGACGTACTTTCAAATTAGTCCTGTGTAGTGCTGTTTTATGAGATTTTTTGGATATTTTAATTTCAGCTGACTATGAATATTCAATTTCCACACAAGCAGTTACTGCTCCTGCAAGACACCTCATGTTAAAGCTTATGTGGAAGCTTGAAGTCAAAATACCGAACTGCATAGCATCTCTTGGTGGTCAATCAAACCACTTAGTAGTAACTGCCAAGTAAGCCTAGTCCAGCAAATCTGTCTGAAAGACAGACAGAAGAAATATGAATTAGGTGCAACACAAAACCAGCATCCAAACATCTGCTAATGATATGGGTTTCTGGGCCTCTGTCACCAGCAAAACTGATCCACTGGGAGGGAAAATGTCAAAAGTAAGTGGATGTGTAAGATTTGGGGCTCTTACCACAGTGAGGATCAAGACTGCAGACTGCTTGTAAGTGATGCCCAGTAGGTTGGTAGATGTCACTGCCTCCAGTTTCAGCATATTCTACCTGGCGTCATAACGCAGGTGACCAGGCCTACGACATTCTCAACTCACCTCTAACTCATTCGAGGGTTTGTGTATCTGGTCTTCTTCCTCCTCTTCCTCCTCCTCCTTGTCCTCCCCTGCCCATTCTGCCTCATCTTCACTGTCTGACACATTGAACTGAAGAAGTTTCCTGTCATTCTGTTCAAGGTACTTGTAGAATTCTGGATCAGTATCACGTAGTTTTTCCAAAGCCTGTCTGTGTGTGTATCCATCATACATATTGCTGCCATCAGAGTCCTCAGCAGCATCAGAACTTCCCTCGTTTTCATAATCACATGACTCAGTACCATCTGAATCCACAGCTTCATCATCATCATCACCACCACCATCACAATCATCAACACTGTCATCATGAAAATTTTCCTGAACTTCATCCATAGCAGAAAAGTGTCTGTCTTCAGCAGATGAATCTGTAAAACAGTCAAGTACACAATATAATTTCAGTCACTAAAATGGTTCCCGACATCTTACCACCATACTAACAAACAATGAGTATGTCCTACTTAGTATATTCCTTACAACTGCTCACACACCATGACACAATGACAAGGGTCTTTCTGTGTAAAAACACGAAGAACTTTTCGGATCACGCTGTAAGGTGTACCAATGGACATGCTGCCAAACTTACAGCAATAAATACCACAGTATGACAATGCTTGTAACCTACACAAATTGCACCCCAAATAAAGAGAAGAGCATGTGATTAAATCACACAATGGGCAACACTAATGTTCATGTTGGCAGTAATGTCTGTGACTTAACACAATGCAATAGTAAGATAAGTGTCAGTGAATGAATGGCAAAATTGACAAAAATACACACACACACACACACACACACACACACACACACACACACACACACACAGAGAGAGAGAGAGAGTCAAACCCAGTTATAATGTCATGGAATGGACTGAATATTTTGTTTTGTTATAGGTGAGTCTCATTATAACTGAGGAGTACAGTCTTATGGTTAACAGCAATGAATTAATTGCTACCACAGAACATCTGCCTCTATAGGTGAGGTGTCATATAAACTGATGTCGTTATAACCAGGTTCTACTCTGTGTGTGTGTGTGTGTGTGTGTGTGTGTGTGTGTGTGTGTGTGTGTGTGTGTGTGTGTGTAAGAGAGAGAGAGACAGAGCCTAAAAAATACCCCATAAAAATGTTACTAGATGATTATAAGAGAACACTAATAGAAAATACACTAATGCATCACTTCCTTCCCACACAGCATGTGCTCCTTCTAAGAGGCAAATAAGTTATTCTACAATATGTCAGTTGCTGTTGCCACACTATTTAAGTCAGCTTCTTTCATTAATGTAGATATGCATTTTAAAAGCTGACAAGCTGCTGGCAGTAAGGCAGCGGGCTTCATCCCATAATCTGCAATGTTACCCCTTAGCTTTCTATTACTGAAATGGGTGGTTCTTCAGAATGATACAGCTCATACTATCCTACATTTGGTTATGTGCTTGGAATTTCTAAACCAAAACACAGCCCAACTTGTCAAAGAATATAGAATGGGTGGAATAGCAGGGACATGTGTTACAGATGCTTGATTCCACAGACTACTTTAAATGTTTAGGTTATCAGTTCAAAGTCAGCATAACTTGCATGACTTGTATGTTTCTTTGTAGGCAAACACAACTTCAAGCAGTGCTGCACAAACAGACTGATGCTAACCTTTAAAGCCCAGTGGTTATGTTATGGGCCACTACGTATAACATTCAAAATTTCTACATTCTGCCTACGGAGTATATTTATGTGTACTGTACAGATCTCAGAAACAAACAGCAATAATTTCTCTAAACAGTATTAAATGACTGGTTTTTATAAGTAAGACAGATAGTGTCTACTGTACAGTGTAAACTGAATGTTTGAATATAATCCAGGTTAATCTGCACCTTTAATGACAGAGACCCTGTATATATTTTATATAGTATTGAACATATTGATAATTTCCAACATGGAACATTTATACAGGTCATGTACCACCAACAAGGACACTGGCTTAAGACAATGGACAGACCCACACTCTCATCAGACAGGAGACCCCAAGACTGACAGCAGTGTTCTATAAACAGACTATAAAATCTGATCATGAGCCTCAGCAGGCACTCAACACCAAGATGCGCTGAAATACTGTCGGTCTCATAATGTGACTCCAACTTCGTCTTTAAGGGGTTAAAAGGAATGACCACAGAATAATTTTCTCTTTTTATAATATAAAAGAGGGTACCACTGTACATCTCGAAACACTTATTTTTGCAAGACACAACATTTATGACTGAATGTACTGATACATTCATAATATTCATGCTTTGTTTTACAGCACAGAATCCATGCTCCAAGGAAGGACAAGCAAAGCCAATCACTGAAGGGAGTAGGGACTGTAAATATTACATTTACATTACTATTGTAATGAAAATACACTGGTATGTAAATGAAATAACATTATTTTGAGGTAATACTGAATAAAGGTTTGTAATAAGATGTGTGAATACAATCAATCTGCTAATGTCTAGGACAAAGAAGCGCTTAAAAGTAACATATTTTCTTCATACGAATACAAGCACTCTATGAAGACATATACCTTCTTCCTTTTGGTCCCCATTTATTGCTTGTGTTACATCATTCGACATGCTATCATTATTGATGTCACCGACATCGCTGTCTCCAGAATCTCCAAGCTCATCAAAAGCAGAGTTCATGAAATCGTCTACACTTAAAGCACTTAGCTCAACACAGTTCGATTTCTTTTTCCCACGTCTGTTAGTTCCGGTCTCCATTTTCTTTGGTTTTCTTCCTTTCGGGGTGACTTTCATAACGAGTATTAACTTCATTCAGCGCGCATCCAGGGAATTAATACACCACAATTTACGCACTTAACCCAACTCTTCGACCACATGGCTTTGAATTTTCACTGCAAGCACGTTGTAGACCACATGGATTCGAAAGAAGGAAAAACAAATATCAACTCAGTTGTGGTACAAAGAACAGTTGTATTATGAGCGCTGGCGTCAAGGTGTAATCGTCAATACAAATCCTGACATTAAAACACCTTTAAAATGTGTAACTACCTATTAACCGCTCACATCGCACAACCACCGTCTACAAAATATTAACCTCGACGTGCCTGCGAGATGGCGACACAATCGCAGGCACAGAGCAAATCGCAAGTGTAAACGAAACTTGCCTGGTAGATTATACTTCTAGACAGAACTTGATTATCTGTGCAGTAAGCTTGTGGACGTGCGTGTAAGAGACGTGATAGGTTATTATGCCGTACCAAATTGCGTTCCGTGGTGACGTCCAGTTGCAATTGCAGCAGAATCGATTCATTCATTCATTTATTTGCATTCATCGATCCATCACTGGCACAAAACCATAGGATATAGAGTTTGTCAATGTATCCTATGGAATTTACACTATAGCAACAGTAACTATTTACATAATTATATCCCTAGATACTTGTCAATTGTAAGTTCTTTATATACAGTCACCACAATAGTTAAAATTACACCCACAAGAATAAAATAAATATATATATATATATATCTCAATACTTAAAACATTGTTGATGAATGTCAGTAATCTCATCTTTATCGCAGCATATCGTCAATATTGAAATTTAGCATAACAACTTTAAAACCTATGTTGACTGCTGTACATATATATCATATGACAAGATCTATTGCAAACCATGTGTATAATCTCGGATAATTTAAATTAAATCTTAATTAAAATGGTAATAGCTAAAAAAAGTCTTTACAAAAATAACTAACTTTTAATATTAAGAGCCAAGATTCTTGTTGCAATTATAATATTCCTCCAATGTATAAAAAGAGTTTGTGAGAAGATATCTTTTTAAAGCCATTTTGAATTTAGATTTATTATTTGATACTTATTTAATATTGGCTGGAAGATGATTATAAGTTTTGATGCCAGAATACCACACTCCCTTCTGAAATACTGTCAAATTTGCCATAGGTAGGTGTAAATCATGATTGGATCTTGTGTTAAAATCATGTACATCCAAGTTCATTTTGAAAAGCTCCTTATTCTTTACAATAAACATAAGCAAAGCAAGTAAATGTTGGGATTGAAGAGGGAGAAATATTCAACTTCTTGAATAGATCTCGATGTGAATCCCTGTTACCAGAGTTGGTAATAATCCTTATTACTCTTTTTTTGATTTTGAATATAATTTTGCTGTAATTTGATATAGCCCAGAAAATTATACCATACAACATGACAGAATGGAATATTGAATAGTAAACCATCGTTATTGACTCAAAGGACAAGACCTGTTTTAGGGCTCTAATTACATAAGCTGCTTTGTTTAATCTAGGTATCATTCGATCAATGTGGCAATGCCACAATAAGTTATTATCAATCAACAATCCCAAAAATTTTGTGCTATGTAGGGGACCAAGTATGGATCCCTGAGGAACTCCATCTGTAACAGATTGCCATTCAGAGTAATATTTTATTGTATCTAGATCTATCAATACTCTTTGATATCTGTCTTGTAAGTATGATTTAATTAAATTATTAGCTTTGCCTGAAGGACCATAAAATTCGAATTTAGAAAGTAGGATATCATAATTAACTCAATAAAATGCTTTATGAAGGTCACAAAAAATACCATCTACTACCATTTTATTATTCAAAGCTGTCAGAATATTTGTAGTAAACTTCTAGGCTGCAATGTCTATTGATGATTCCTGTCTAAACCGAAATTGTTCATCTACTAGAATGTGATTATTTTTAATATGCTGATATCATCTTTTATAGATAACTTTTCCACAATGTTTGAAAACGACGTAAGCAGAGAGATAGGTCTATAATTGGATGTCTCATTTTTATCTCCTTTCTTAAATATATGTTTAATTTCCGAGAATTTTAATCTTGTAGGGAAGATGCCACAAAATATAATTCTGTTACATATGTCAGTTAATGGAGAAGAGATATAAGGAATACTCAGTTTTAAAATTTTTGTTCTTATCCCGTCATATCCATACGAGATTTTTTTTGAGAGACTTTGTTATGTCTTCTATTTCTTTAGATGAGACACGTTTTGAGTTTAATGGTAGGGAAAGGTTGTGTAACTGCCTTGGATAGATCATGTATAGGATTATTATAATTAACTTTATGCTTATTCACAAGTAAATTTTGAGCAACTGACCCAAAATATTTATTAAATATCTCAGCAATAGTTTGCCCACTGTAGGATGTTACAATTTACCTTAATTGAAGTTATACTTTGAGCAGTTGGTTTTATATTTGAAACATTCTTTATAATCTTCCATGTAGTCTTATTTTTATTATTAGAATGGGTAAGAATGTTGTTATAGTACCTTTTTTTAGCTAATTTAATAACTTTTGTTAGAATTCTAGAATGTTTCTTATAATATTCTGACACATTAGGGTTGTTAATGTTTCTTTGAAATAAAAAGAGTTTTCTTTTATTTATACATGAAATTCTTATTCCTTGTGTTAGCCAACCTTTATTGACGGATCTATAGTGAACTTTTTTAGTAGGAAAACTGGAGCACAGTATCTTTAAGTACTTATCCAGAAATTTGTTGAAAATAATGTTTACATCATTTTCCTTGAATACCTCTTCCCATGATTCATAACTTAATTTGATATTAAAATCATTAATTGAATATTTGCCAATTTTATGATTAATGTAAAATAATTATTACAACTCTGTTCAAATATATTGCGTGTTATTAAAAATTGCGCGTCATGATCAGACATCCCATTTATAATGGGGTACAATGAAAAGTTACTGAATTTGAATATATTAATAAAGAGATTGTTAATTGCAGAGGAAGATTTATTCTGAATTCTAGGAGGAAATTGAACTGTACTGTACAAACCGTAAGATGCTAGTAATGAATCTAGTACTTGTTTATGTGATGAGTCCTTAAGATAGTTTATATTAATGTCCCCACATATTATAATCTCTTTAGTGGTACTATAGATCAATGTTAAAATTTTTTCGAGATTATCTATAAGGTATTGAAAATTTCCAGATGGAGATCTATAAATAGTTATAATACATATTTCACAAGATTGAAAGTGCAATTTAACTGCACATACCTCCAGATCTTTTTCTTTACAAAATTTCTTTAAATTTATATTAGGTAATTGAATATCTTCATATATAAAAATGCATACTCCTCCATTTTTACATACGAGGCCTGTTCAAAAAGTATCCGACCTTTGGTCGGGAAAAATACAGTTGCACACCTGGAGGTCTGCAACTCTAATCCCCTTCGAAGTAGTCTCCTTGTGACTGAACACACTTCTCCCAGCGGTTCTGCCATTGTTCGAAGCATTTCTGGAATGCCTCTTTGCGAATGGAGTACAGCTTGGCCTCGTGTTCCGTATAATGCCGTCTCGTGAGTCAAATCGAGTCCCTTTCAGCTGCATTTTCAGGTGGGGGAACAGCCAAAAATCACAAGGAGCCAAGAAATTCGGGGTCGCTGTTTGCGTAGTCCAGCATGTCCTGCGAGACTTCCAGACGGAGTTGCTTCTGCTCCATCGTTAGCAGCTTCGGCACGAATTTCGCGGACACTCTCCGCATTGCCAAATCATCGGTCAGAATGGAATGTACCGAACCAGTGCTTATCCCCACTTCCTCCGCAAGTTCTCGGACGGTGACACGACGGTCCCGCATGACCAAAGCCCGCACTTGGTCGATGAGCTCGTCATTTCGGCTTGTTGAGGGCCTACCGGAACGAGCGTCGCTCTCCACCGACGTGCGGCCATCTTTGAATCTGTTGTACCACTCCTTAATTTGTGTGATGCCCATGGCATCTTCGCCGAAAACCCGCTGAATCTTCCGAATGGTTTCCACTTGGCAATCGCCAAGCTTCTGGCAAAATTTGATGCAATACCGCTGCTCGAGTCGTTCCGTCATTTTGGCAGAAAATTACAATGCGACCCTCGCTGCGTATACACTCTCACTCACACGCTGGCTGCACGTGACTGAGGCTGTCTGCTGGCGGAAAAAAATCCACGTATGTGCATGAAGGTCCCCTCCACCTCCCGGCCACAGCACACCTCCCGTGCTTCATTAGTTTCCGCCGAAAAAAATTATGTCAGATACTTTTTGAAGAGGCCTTGTATACTCCTACAAAATTTGGCTCCAAGATTGTAATTTGCCAATTTAATTATACCTGTTTCATTGATACCTAAATGATGTTCAGTTAGGCATATAATGTGTGGGGAGTTAGTATATAAAGAGATGTATGATTCATCAAGTTTATTACTGTGTAGTCCTCTAATGTTTTGGTGAAAATGACTAAATCTTTCTTAGAGAATTTTGGCATCGAAAGATATCTGAATTGCTCTTGGTTCTTATTAAGATTTACATCATTGCAGTTATTCACACTTTCAGATTCTGAATCTTTAGTTAAATTTCCCATAAAAATCATCTTTGCTAGTCACAGGCACTTTCCTTATACGCTTTGGTTCTTTCTCAGTTGACAACTGTATATTTTCAGGACTGATTGGTTGGGAAGGTTTTTGAGAGGCATCAACTTGCTGGTTTTTGCATACCATCCCATAGATATAGGTTTTACTTTGACTACATCCAAAATTGAGAATATATGTAGCACTAATTGCTTTGTTAATAATTCTTTCCCTGTTTCATTTAAATGCATCCCATGCTTAGTAAATAAAAGTCTGTTATTAACAGTTTCAATTACACTAACATGTCTGTAAATTTTCGCCAGTTTAAGTATCTTCCTATTAAAGGATTTGATCTTATTGTTAGTACCTGAAAAATCCATCAAGTCATATCTATAGGGAACACTTGTCAAGATGATATTGGTACTGTTTACCCTCTCAATAAACTTCATAATATTTATAAATGCATTTCTAGACTCATTCCTCTCAACATCATTAGTTCCGCTATCAATCCATGTTGTGGTATTCTAAGTAATGATACCACGCAACTTCACAGATGGTACCAAACTTTCCCATTAGTTCGTGGCCACTAGCAATTAAGGAAAAATTGGTATTGTGGTCTTCAAGGTTATGATAACATGTAATTTGGTAGGTGGGTGCCACAGTTTTGCAGGAACATATTGCCACCGTCTTCAGAACACTGCAGCTACACAGATCACATTAGTGTACCTTCAAGTTATCTATATAATCAATCAGTGGCAAGACAGGTCAGCTATTCAAACATAGAACTGCTGTATAAAAAGAGGTAAAAGTCCCACACACCTGATAAATGACCAATTTTATTATTAGTGGCATTCTCAAAAACTTTTGGAAAAGTAATGTGCAAAAGAGGTGCAATTTCTTAAATTTAAGTTCTTTGAAGATGAAAAAAGAATGGACTAAATATACCCAAAAATGAACACCCCGTTCAGTTTTACAGATAAAATCTTATTCATACTTAATAATACAATGCATACTGTTGGAATACCTTGTAATCTTGCTCAAGCATTTGGTTGTGTAAAGTATGAATAAGAGATATCCAAACAAAGATTTTGTGAGAACCATACATGCATGCATACATACACACATATGTATCCGTCTTATGACAGTTCAACATGTCAAGCTAATATCCATAACATTTCACAACCATGAAAGGAACTCCTCCTTTCACGTTCCACAAAAAGCAGCTGTCTACCTATTACGTATATGGTCTCAATTGCCACAATACTTCATTAATGAAGAATTGAATGCATTCATACTCCTTCACAAACGGCATTTTAAGCCAAATACCCAAACAGCTGTGAGGTGTGATACTTAATTTCTGCAGTTCATTCTCCTAATAAGCTGTTTTAGATATTTCTGTCAAAAATGTCCAAAGTACCTTTGTGATAAACTTAAGAAACTGCTTGCTACCAGGCCTACTCAGTTCAAAACCAGTTATAATTTCTTGTACATCTCAAAACAGCAGAGATCGTGCTGTTTAGGTTGAGGAAGTTACTTTGTTCCCTGACTCTTTTTGTACAATTATGGTCAAAGCATCATACTCTGGCTATACTTTGCAGGTATCTGAAACGAATGTATTACAGAAAGTAAAAATCAATTATATAAGAATTTGATAACATATGAAAACTACAGTATTGTGGGTTTTTAGACAATTGTGTACAAGAGATGGGCTAGATATGTAGCTCAAATTGTACAGATAAAATCACAGAAATGTAAGTATAACTGAACTGGAGTGAAGTAGCACAAGATCAGGCATGATGACACAACTTTTTTATCTTGATGATTTTCTGCCACTTCCTTCTACTTCCTTCTGAAACAAATTGTGAATAATTACCAGTACTCTCCTCCTTCTTCTAAGCTTTCAAATTCTTTCAAACCATTTTTATCACTTCACAGCTGAACCTTTCCCCCGTTGCCTGTTCCATTAGCCAAGGCTCTCACTAGCCTCATTCTGCTCCTCCCTATCTGCACATATTGCAGTCTCTCGAATTTATGGTACTTTAATTTACCTTCGATTGGTCTTTATGTGGGACATTACATTGTGACATATAAAGGGAACTGGAGAAATAACAAACTCATAACTATGTTTGCAATATTTCTAGTGCATATTGTATCGCAACATGCTTTGGCTTTTTAAAAGGGCCAAAATATTACATAGTTATGACTGACTATTCTTATTTCTCCGTTGTGTTACAGATTAGTCATTTCAATACTTGAATATTTCAATGCAGGAACAATAGCACACTTGCAAGAAGTAAATGGAGAACATATGAAATATTGAATATCATAATGTAATATTGCTCAAGAAGTAAGGACAGAGCAGAAAATTAGCGTATTTTTGTAGGTCATGCAATCAAGTTTCTGTGGCCTACACTTAGCAGTTTATAGTACATGTCATATCTGTATACAAGTTCAATCTACTTATTTGTAAGTGTGGCACGTGTATTTGTAGCTGCAGCAGCTCATGTCTTCATAACAAGTTTCGCGAAGTGGTGGGAACAACCACCCAGTCAACCAAAAAGCTAAGGGCAAAGAACTGTGCCCCTTGGTCTGTTTGGCCTTTCCTGCATGCAGAACAACCAGCTACTGGAACAAAACAGGAATCTGGGAAATGTTGCCTACCATAGTGGATGTTACATCTTTACTGATTCCCTGGATGTGGTCGTACTTCTGCTCTTCTGCTCCAAATAGCAGAGCATCCTGTGGAGCCGGGGGGGGGGCGGGCGCTTGAAGAATGACTTGGACTGGCCTGATGAGTTCCAGTTGCTTTCAGCTAAGTATATCTCATGCCACAGCCTGTGTTATATTAACTGCAAAGATAATGATTATATATAAATATATTACAATGGATAGATCCTGTTGGCAATCTCAGTATTAATTTGTAAGTGTTGTAGCTAGAGGGTGAACAGGTGCAGGCAACTGCATGTCACAGGTGTTCCCTCAATGCTAAGTACTTTCACTGTTTTCAAATCCTTTGGCTTTGTATTTTGCATCTTGCAGAAACCGGTGCGGTCACGTTCTTAGCTAAGTGTTCGCGTGACCTCACAAGTGGTCTAGGCGATCAGTACCCACGGGTGACTGCGGAAACGCACCATTACTCCACCAATGAAAATTCTTAAATATGTATTAAATTGTGCAATTATTCTGTGGTGTGTGGCCTAACATGACTGCTGACCGGTTGCTGACCATGAAACCTATTCGAATTTGTTATGGGGAGGTTCCCAAGCTAACAGAAGGTGTTGCATGCTTAGACAAGAGGGTAGTCAGTTCTTGTGAGATTATTCAGTTATAGAGGAAAAAGAGAGGTTACTTGGTTCTTTAGCTCTTCAGTGCTGCGGAGGAAATTGATCAGTTTCGTGTGAGGGGACGTTATTGCAGAGTTTTTGGAGAGAAGTTACTCAGTGTGAAGAGGAGTTCTTGTGCTGGATTAAGTATTGGTGCAAAATCAGTTCTTGTAAAAGTTTTATGTGTGACCATTCTTGCATAGAGCACTTGTAGATGTATTTTTCTATGAGCTGGATGAACTTAGGCGCTGTATTGGTGGCGTAAGATTAATGTCCTCACTGCCGACTAAGAAACCGTTTAAATTTAATTCGAGCCCTGGTCAGTGAGCTGTCTATAAAGTGTACGGCAGAAAAAGTGATAATCATCAAATTGTTATTGGTCTGATTTGAGGGAACCAGCTGTGACGCCCATTGCATTATTTAACAAATCCTTCTCGTGGACATTGCCAGTTATTCAATGCACCCCAAATAATTTCCCCAACGAGCCAGAGATTACTCAGATTCGCCCTGGATCACAAAGCCCTGTGTTAATACAAAAAACACGGGGAAGTATGTCGGCCGGAGAAGTCCTTGGAAATCCAGCGCACATCGACCGTAGGTAAAGTCTGGTGTAATATATAGCCCATGATCTACATATATATGCATTCGTATATAGTCCAAAGTCAGTAGTGTACATATGAATATATTTGTTCATTTATGTTAAGATCAGACAGAAGTATCGGACACTTTCCATGAAGACCTAACCACGTTTTGTTCTTGCCAGGGTCATAAAATAACCATAAAAATACTGCTCAGAGCGACATGACAACTTTTTCAGTATTGATGACCTTCCTGAAAAAGTGAAAGTGCTTGTGTATCCAGTGGTCACCGATTTTTCCAAGAGCATTGCTTTTGTTGGAAGGTACCCAGGCTTCCTCCGCTTGTCGTTCTGCTGAGAGGAATATGTAACAACTTGAAGCCTTGGTGGAATTATGCCACTTTGTCCACCACATATCTCACGTGAAAAGACCTGGGACAGAACTTAGACATTCCCGGCGAGAGGGCAGCGATTAACAGCCACTGCCTTTGACGTGGCCTATATCGTGAAGCCTCAATTCCTACCTCGCAGAGACGACCATGTGCTTCCATTATAAAGAAATCCGTAAATGTTCTTTTCTCAAGCACACGATGTCCGCTGTGAGGTACATACAAAATCTTTATATAACGGCAGTTCAGTCGGCCGGGACAGCGTAGCCTGTAATAGCGACTTGCTAAGGGCTGGATGGTCCGGAGATCGATACCTTGGGGAGCGAGATTTTCTGCACTTGTTCAGACTGGCCCTGGAGCCCACCCATCGCCTGTACAATGCGTACCGAATTTCTTTTCCGGGGGTAGGGAGGTTAGGGCGTGGCGTTTCCTACCCACCCCTATCTAGCGCCGAGGTTAAAAAATTAACTATACCTCTACAACCCCTCTGGGCCTGCATGGCCTGTAGTAGGGTGAACATCTTTTATAACGACAGCTCAGGACCCAAGTACGCTAGAAATCTGAATGCATCCGGAAGCTCCTGCGACCAACCATTTCGACACAGGTTTTCCTGTCTTCGAGCAGTTTCGTTCCCACAATTCTAAGTTACTACTACATGCTACTCATGCAGCCCTCCCAAGTAGAGTTTATTTAAACTGAACCCCTTTCTAAACGAAACATGCATTGAGTTTTCATCTGGTTAAATACAACGAGAAATGACTTGATACCCGATTAGCGGAGTATGAAATTTAGATTTCTAGGCAACGTAAGTGCTAACATTAATACACAATTAAATAACACTTGACTGATACGTTAAAACACAATTAAATAACACTTGACTGATACAACACATTTGCGCCAATACGCAAACCACCCCCACACGAAACTGTTGTGGCCCTGAAAAGGGCCGTTTGATAGCGCACTCTCTTTACTTGGAGCTAGTGTATTTTGTCACTGCTTTTGTTCCTTCGCTGACTGCGTGTTTTGCCAGTTCGCCCGGCAAAAGCAATCTCACTGCTGTCTGTATTTCACGACTAGTAATTGTCGATCTTTTGTTGTAATGGGCCAACCTTGAGGCTTCGGCAGCTATGCGTTCAAAAATATCATTCACAAAACTGTTCATGATACTCATAGCTTTCGAGCTGATTCCTGTATCAGGATGCACTTGCTTCAACACCTTGTAAATATAAATAGCATAACTCTCCTTCCTCTTACGCTTTTTTTTCTTATCACTTTTTGAAATATTCTTCTGCGCCTTCCCCGCTTTTTTAGCTGCTTTACCAGACGTCTTGGGCGGCATGATGACAATTCTAAACTCACATGCCGACAGAGTCGAACATATTGTATTTATTAGAGGATGCTTGATGCAGAAGCGTACGTATCACACGGAAGCAGTTGATCCGTGTTCTCTGATTCGGTAGTCCAGAGTGTCGCATTGGCATGCTCCAGTTCCCCTCTTTGTGATTGGCTAGATCTGGGTACTCACGTTGGCTTTATATGCTTGCTTTTTTCCTGGAATTGCGCTATTGATATTTGACAGGAGTGTTGGTGTGATCATGTCCGGACGTGGAAAGGGTGGTAAGGTAAAAGGCAAATCAAAGTCGCGTTCTAGTAGAGCGGGCTTGCAGTTTCCAGTGGGTCGGATTCATAGACTGTTGCGGAAAGGCAATTATGCAGAGCGCGTAGGTGCTGGTGCTCCGGTGTATTTGGCAGCTGTAATGGAATATCTTGCCGCAGAAGTTCTAGAATTGGCTGGCAACGCTGCTCGTGACAACAAGAAGACTAGAATTATTCCTCGCCATTTACAATTGGCCATTCGTAATGACGAAGAGTTGAATAAGTTATTGTCTGGTGTTACTATTGCGCAAGGTGGTGTGCTGCCGAACATCCAGGCCGTACTTCTACCGAAGAAAACCGAAAAGAAAGCCTAAACATTAGTTCAAAACGGCCCTTTTAAGGGCCCCACTTTCCTATTGTGGGAGTATTGACGTTTGGTTTTGACTTGCGCAGTTTGAGCGTACCATGATTTGCACAATCGACGTGCTACGGTTTGACACATGGCTGCCCCATTGAACCCTACTAAAATACGAATGCAGGTACTTAAACCGCCATTTACCAATGTCTGTTCTATTGTGGCTTATAACCGGTGATGGTCTACCGTCAGATCGACAGCGTCGTTGCTGAGATGTTTCTACACCAAAGTTTTCGTGCTACATTAAAATATAAATGCCCAGGTTCCCCTCTTCCTCCAGGCGTTTATTCGTAAAGCCCAAATTAACATCAAAAAATTGTCTATTGCAGTCGCGTAACGAGAGCAAGCCTTTGTGAAGAATGCAGGCGTAATACGACACGAATAAGCTCGTGATGTGGACGGTTTTCATCACCTCTAAGCGATGAGGATTCAGCACTTCAGGGATTGCACCTCTATTTCTAGCATGTCAGCTTCAGCTTGGACATAAAGTTTCAACCTTGTTCTTGTAGGAGGTTGGTCTGCGACTGCAGTGGGACTCAAGACGAATCGTTATCTGAGTGGCAAGCATGTCGCCCAGGTTATGGTCAACGGTGCTTACAAGTCATTGGAACTTCGAAGAGTTGTTTCTTGAACCAATATCTATTTCAAAGCCTGCCTTGCCTAATTATCAGCGAGATGTGCGCTTTGCCCTTTCCTATCATTTTGTTGTGGCAAATATAGCAGAAATTGAAATAAACCAACTACAAACCGAGGCCGTAAACTTGCGCTACGTTGGTCTGTTTCGCACGAGTTGCTGACTAGTTTCCCACTGGCATGATTACAAAAGGGAACAAGTTAATCCGAAACAAGTTCAAAGCACTACGAGTGGGCATGAACGACCATGAAAGCCATAGTAGCCACGTCGCTTTGGAGTTACTGAACACTGGTCCTCAAAAAGTGATAATTGAACACTATTTCACTGCATCGCACATGCACTGGGTAGGGATTAGCACTGCATACGCGTTAGTCTAGGCTTTTGAAAAACCCTGCTACAATGAAAGACGAATACGACTACTTTGAAAACTCAGGAAAAAAAAGGGACAATTAGTATGCTTACGGCGATTATCGAAAGTATCATCCAAATAAGCAACAAAACCTACTCATGGTACTAACGCCGAGAACGTGGTGTAAGAAAAAGGAAGGAAATTCATAACACGGCCCTCGCAACGTTACACTATCCTAGGTAATATCATACACAAACGAAATAGCGATCTCACAAATGTCTTACAAGGTACAAAATGCACTGCATGCGCAAATTTGATTTTTGAGAGGAAACGGTCACCAACGCTACGAAATTCAGATTTGAGACCCAAAAAATACTAAGTTACGGGGGCAAGAATCGCCGAATTACGCAGAAACACAACCTCACGAATATCTTCCAAGCCGTGGCGAACAACCAAACTCCTTCAACTATTGTGGCCCTGAAAAGGGCCGTTTTTCACCACCCAATTAACCTAACCGCCAAAACCGTACAATGTGCGTCCTTGCCTCTTCAATGCATACACCACATCCATAGCAGTCACAGTCTTTCGCTTAGCATGTTCTGTATACGTAACAGCGTCCCGTATAACGTTCTCCAAGAACACTTTCAGCACACCCCGCGTCTCCTCATAGATAAGACCGGAAATACGCTTCACGCCACCTCTGCGGGCTAAACGCCTGATAGCTGGTTTCGTGATGCCTTGAATATTATCTCGCAACACCTTCCGGTGACGCTTCGCACCTCCTTTACCAAGGCCTTTACCACCTTTTCCCCGTCCAGTCATCTTCTCTCGTCCACGGCTTTACACAGAATGACAAATTTTTCCCCGAGCTTCCCGTTCTTGTAGGCTACAAGCCGTTCTAAACGACCAATCGCATAACGCAATGGGCGTCACTTGCAGGAGGGTTGGCCAGGCTACGTCCTATAAAATGAACAGGCTATGTCCCACTGATATTGTTTTTCGAGGAATCCGGGATGGCTCGTACTAAGCAGACTGCGCGTAAGTCGACTGGTGGTAAAGCTCCGAGGAAGCAGCTGGCGACAAAAGCTGCACGTAAGAGTGCGCCAGCAACTGGGGGTGTAAAGAAGCCGCATCGGTATCGCCCTGGTACAGTGGCTTTACGTGAAATTCGACGTTATCAGAAAAGCACAGAGTTGCTCATTCGCAAGCTGCCCTTCCAGCGGTTGGTGAGAGAGATCGCACAGGACTTCAAAACTGATCTTCGTTTTCAGAGTTCGGCAGTGATGGCACTTCAGGAGGCTAGTGAGGCTTATTTGGTGGGGCTCTTCGAAGACACAAATTTGTGTGCTATTCATGCTAAACGTGTAACCATTATGCCGAAGGATATTCAGCTGGCCAGACGTATTCGGGGTGAACGAGCTTAAACTTTCTTTTCTTACAAACGGTCCTTTTAAGGACCAAAAGTATTTTCCATTCGAGTTGTCGTTTGTAGCATTTGTTTTGCTGTATTAATATTCCGATATCAATGGTTTCATGGAACAGAGTATTTAAAATCATGTGGTTTTAACATAAGCTTCGAAGACGCATGAAGAATATGCCTTAGTGGTAATATAATGGTGCATGAAGTAATATAAGTAATATCCAGTTCACTCGTTTAACCGTCCGTGGTCGCGCTTTTCCTCTAGGCAGGAAGTGACGTCACTGTCGCGTGATTACGCTTGTGATGTAAGCAGTCTTCAGCATTGCCTTCTGCACGACCGCTGAACACAGCCTTTCCCGCACACCTGGGTGGACGCTTGGAGCGGTGGCTGACAATGGAGAATCGCCATTAACGTCTCAAAGAGCAACGCTATGCTAAGGCCGCAAGGCGGGTTCCTCGACCGGTTCAATTCCTAGGGGAGCCAATCCAATGGGTCTATACAGCCCGTTAGTTGGGAGTGACTCGACACGCCTGACGTGGCGGCTTCATATCGTCCAGGTCAGAAAGAAAGCCCGCCAGGGATTGGGTATGCTTGGCTCTCCTAAACAGGAGAAGCGGCCTCACCACCAGAAACGGAGTTCTGCTGTACAAGCAGCTCATCCGCCCAATGATGGACTATGCGTGCCCCGTCTGGAGGTACGCCGCTCGCAGCTACGTCAAGCAGCTGCAGGCTCTCCAGTCCAAGTGTCTTCGCATTGGTACGGGTGCACCGTGTTACATCAGTGACGGGCAAATTCACGAGGATCTGTGAGTGCCGTTCTTTGAAGAACACAAAGCTCTAACCGAGAGTTACGACTCAAAGTTAACTGTGTGCGGAACCCCTTAGTACGGCAACTCGGCAGATATTTACGCTGACCGAGTGCCGACGCAAGTTGCCTGATGTGGAAGCTAATGGGCTAAGCTCAGCAGACCAGTCGAGGCCGTATGCATAACAGCCAACAAGTAGACATCGAAACGTGCTCGCTATTCACTAGCTGGTCGCATTTCGACCACCTTGAGGTTTTACCGCGATTTTCCTCAGTTGTAAGGTAAATGCCAGGGTGTGATTACAAAGTCGGGGTACGGCCCGCATCCCCCCGCCGGGCACGGCGGCTGCACCAAGGTGTCCACCTATAGTCGCTCGAATACAGTACGCGAATATGCCAATCTGGGTTCAATTCCCAGGCAGCCATCCAGCCAAAGTTTTCTCCCCCAGTTAGGAAGACTATGTGCTCCTAGAGCCGTAGCCTTTACGGTAACTAGTCCCGGTCGTAAACGAGGGCTATAAACCATTAGCGTAAGCAAAAGCCCCGTTATAAAGCAAGGTGTCTGTTTTAGATCCCAGCGATGCGTTAAAACGCAGGAATGCCTACTCAGACAAAGGGACGTTCCCCCTTAGCTCTGGTTGGTTTGTTGGTTGGAACACCCAGGTTGTCAGTAGTCGACGGAACTGTATGCTAAAGACTACGGTTCTAGGAGCATGTAGGCTTCCCAATTCAAGGGGGAATACTTTGTTTGGATGGCTGCCTGGGAATTTAACCCAGGGTGGCATATGCGAGTAGACAACTCGCTAGATATTTACGCTGACCGAGGGCTGACGCGCACGTTCGGTGACTGAGGTCAGCAGAACAGTTGAGGCCACCCACAAAACGGTGGCCAAGTCGACACCGAATCGTGCCCAGCACTGATTAGCTAGGCGCTTTTCAGCTATCCTGGCTGAGGGTTTTCCGCGATGTTTCCTCAGTTGTAGTGTGAATGCCAGGATATAATGCAAAGTTCAGGAACGGGTCACATTCCCCTCGCGGGAACGGCGGATTCACCAAGGCGCCTACTTACAGACGCACACACTTCACTACGCGAATATGCCACTCTGGGTTCAAACGTCAGTCATCCAGCCAAAATATGGCCCCCCTTAATTACGAAAACTGTGTTCCTCTAGAGCTGTGATCTTCAGTGTGCCGAAGTCGAGGTCTCCGCCCTTAAGTCTTGGGTTGTTTTGGAAATGAAGTTGACTTTCAGTTCTTAAGATATTGCAACAGGAAGCAGTCAATATGTCGTCCCCTTACAAAACCGTATCACCCTCTTGCTGTAGTAGATTGGGGGTTTTTCTAATTTTACGTACATATGGCAAATCTCATTGGTTTGCTCGTTCTAATGGTCTATATATGTAACAGTCCACGACAGGCTAACTGGTCCTCAGTTACTCAAATTCCCAGCATTTAATGACACCCGAAGGTTAATTACCGCATTTACAAGCTTCCGCCACATGGCCATCAGAGCCAGATCCAGCCAGACCATGCCCCCCCCCCCCCCAGACATATCAATTCCACTTCTTGAATATCCGTCAGGTCTTCTCATACCACATACGAGACCAGCTCTGCTTCCCTGCAGTACTTTTTCTGCGACCGCTTTGTATATGTCCTAGACTAGTCTACGTGATGGCTCTCCGTACCCAACCACCACACTATCTACCGGCTATCTTTTTCAGAGACCTCACTGCCGAGATCGTTTCATCACCCATAATTGCGCCGGTTTTCTGCACGGTACTTTTTTCTTGCCGTCTCTAACATGGGCGACCGGCCATCAGTCGTGTGAAACCTGTATTCGGTCTCTATATCTTTTACTGCTCCCTGATTGGCCCTCGTAAATTGCTTCGTCACACCATTCCTAAATACCATGTACAATTTGCAGCATTGATGTTTCAACGTGGTGTTCAGAAATCATGTGGTTTTATTACGAAATTATGCACACAGCAAGCAGAAGTCATACGAAATCTTGACGATAAAAATGTTCGCAAAGCCCGACCCATGAAATATAAAAGCCTTAAACTTGACGCCCGAATGTCTGAACTCTCATCTCAAGCGCTAAGTACAGTCTAATTTTACACTCTTCATTCCTTGCATTGTCGATAACCAATTCACAGCACAAACAAAATGCACAGTACTGCTCCCAGATATTTTATATTACAATATCACTTTGATACATATTCCGATCCCCCAATGAATAATCGTCAGGGAATCAAATCAAAACACCGCACAGAACAATTTTGCATACAGCAGGAAGGTGTAAAAAGTCAGTTAAAATATAGGTGCGTCTTTGTGGTATAGTTGTATAATGGATCCTCGTAAACGTCTCGGAGGTAGCCTACATACTTAGCGAAGGATAACAGTGGATACAGTGTAAGTCTGTACGAAGCTTGGACTGAAAAGCCGTTATTGCGTACACTGCATCCGGACATCACGACCGTTTGAGATGACTGATACGCTATCCCGAAACATCTGTAACAGCCTAGAAGAGCAAAGATAAAATTCAGCCGCATCGATAGCCTGAATTCTCGCAACAAGAAATATTCTACCTTACTATCTTCGTATTTCGCAAGGAACTAGCCAGAACACAGCAATTTTAGGAGCGTTCGCTTCCACGAAAAGCCCCTATTATTTTCATGTCCGCGCCAACCCTGCTCTCATTGTACAGGTCTTCCATAAAATATATTAGGTACTTATTGCAAGAGTTCAAGAAAATTAAAGTTCAGTGAAGTTCATACCTAATTAGTTGGATCAAGATGATCTGCATTCTTAGCAGTGGACACGTAATTCAACAAGAAATTTGCGTGGCAACTCTTCTATCATTCCCCATATATGTAGCTCACAGGTACGCGTTTAATACATCCGTTTTTCGCAATTTTATACGAACAAAAATTGGACTAATACATGCACCAACGAGAACAAGTACGCCACACCTGTGCTACATAACGGGTTTCCTTCGCCGACCCGTACGTTCACCAGCGACATTCTTTCCCCTTCAACGCAACTGTTGGCCCTGAAAAGGGCCGATTTTATATTCATCCAGCAACCATTGGTTGCCGACGTACACTTACTTCTTCTTGGGGCTTGCTTTCTTCGGTGGCTTGCCCTTAGCTGCAGTCTTCGGTCGTGGTGCCTTGGGCTTTTTCGTCGGAACCTTCGCAGCCTTCTTGGCTTTGGATGGCGGCTTCTTCGCTTTAATAGGTGAGGTCTTCTGTTTCTTCTTCTCCGTGGTCTTTTTTACGCCAACCTTTTTGGGCGATTTGGTCTTAATCTTAGCCGCACGTTGCTTCTTCTCCTTCGGACCAGACGAACCACCAGCCCGCCCACGAGCCGGAGCACTAGACACCGTTACTTTCTCAGCCTTAGGAGCTGCTAGCTTGAAAGAACCTGAGGCTCCTTTGCCCTTCGTTTGCACCAACTCACCCGAAGCAACAGCGGACTTCAAGTACTTTTTAATAAAAGGTGACAGCTTTTCAGAATCAACTTTATAGTTTGCAGCTATGTACTTCTTTATCGCCTGCAGTGACGACCCACCACGTTCCTTCAAACTCTTGATCGCATTCCCCACCATCTCAGACGTACGAGGATGAACTGGCTTTGGCCGGGGCTTCTTCGCAGAAGACTTCTTCTTTGGCGCAGCCTGAGCTGGATTTGTTGCCGCTGGGGCCGATTCAATAGTATCTGCCATGTTGCGCAGTAACACTTACTGAAGCGAGAAGTGGCGACGAAATGATGCGCACTACACCGCCAGACCTGTCTCCAATCATATTGACGCGGACCGCGCAGAGAACGGACGTACAGTTTCCAAGCACATCAGACGTTCACGTGCTTCCTCGCCCAACTTGAGATCGATTTGTCACGCCCCAGTTGATCACTTAAAGACGTTTGTAATTCCGGGAGCTTAATTAATGTTTGAGGAATATTCTTTAACCGTCTGTTCTCACTGTAGGTATTTTGCGCCTGCTACAGAACAGCCCAAATAGAACCCTGCGTTTGCTGCCAGGGTATGACAGGTAACAATTTGAACCTGTCCTAGGGCAATAGGGCTCTCCATACAAAGATGCCTGTCTGGTGGCAGTTAGCCGCATCCTTCGCCTACGCTTACACAAAATATTCTTCGTCCTTAATGACTTGCAGAGCATTGAAACGGGCATGAATGTTGTGCCGCACGGAACATACGTCAGTGATGTATACAACCGTGGATTCCTTCCGCGTTTCCTTAACATTGTCCGTTCAATCCACGGTTGACTTTATTATATTAGAACAATTTGTCATCAATGCTCTCCTCGCACCCTCTCACTTTTGAATATATGCACTAGTCCCGCAAAGTAGCCTATATTTCAGTCAATCCCTTGCACTGAGACTAGGACCTGGAATGCTGTGTATATAATCTTTAAGTTTCTTATATTTAGTTTACATCTTTCCAAGCGCAGACTCCATATCCAGTGCCTTTAATACAGGGATTCCCTTGAAGCATATCATATAAGAAACTATTCTTGATGTACATGTTGTACATTTCTGCACACTACTTTCGTGCCTCTTTTTTATATTTACCATGTTAAGGAAATAGCTGTCTTAAAATCCGTTAAGACAGTCGCAAAAATAAACTCTCAAAATCTGAACGATTTCTGTCATTTAGGGCGACAAACCATTCTTTGCGAGCGGAAAATATGAATTACGAAATTCCAGCAGCGAAGTGGTGAATGATATTAAATCACACCTTTTCTCGCTATACTAAGTATATCGTACCTAATTTATCTGTTAATCTGCTGGAGTTGTCTAGCGTTTCATTCACACCGTTTTAATACCCTTCTCCATTTTCTGTTCTTTGTTCGTGAAAGTCGTATGCAGCCTGCATAGCACTCTTATTGCGCTTCAGTTGCGTGCCTGGAAGATTCAAGAGCATTTAGTAGTTTAAGCTGCTTCCCGTCTGACATTCCGTCTCGGCATCGAGCCCCGCTATAATTCACGACCAGACCTTGTTAAGTACATGGTAGCAACAATGCATTGATGTTTATGTGCCCTTTTAGGTAGTATCTTATTACAGTATCTGTAGATCGTAATATGGCGATCGGGTTTCGTTGTAGCTGGCATCTCAGTCGGTTGGTTTCAATCCTGCTGTCGCGTCCTGCTTGACCTGCTCGTGTAGTTTCACATATGGCATGGCAGTTGTTTTTTCTTTCGCTTGGCGGGAGCCACGACACAGCTTCGCGCGTGATGCTTCGCACAGCTGTATCTTTAATGCTACAATGAACAGATCTCCATGACTCCGCGTAAATGAAAAACCGAGAATGTCTTATCAATCGAGGGACGTGAGGTCCAAATCCACAGCAATGTTACAGCTTCAGTATAACCTACATGTCAGAGCTTTTTGAGTCGCAAGCTAGTAAAATCATGCCTACAAGTTGAATGGGGAAATAAAACATTTCAACAGACATCTACGTAAGAAAACCCTCAGTGAATAACTACCACACATGCTCGAGTAATTCTTCCGACTTCACTTTTAATTACATGCCCACATCTGAGGAAACCATCATCCAGTTGGTAGTTCGGATTGGTGGGGGGTGGGGAGGGGGGATACAGGAGTTTAAAAATTTTTGTGAGCTTCACAAATTTTAAATTGCTACGCGTAGAATCCGACAAATGATTGTGTTTTTCAATTCACAATTTCTGTTCGGGGCTGTCACTGTTTACTCACTCCAGGCAACAAAACCCCCACTGGACCACTGTTTTATAAGGAAAAAATTATACAAACATATTGATATTACTCACTGCAGACCCAATGTTAATATACTGAATTGACACGTACTTGAGGGGAGGGGGGTTAGAGACATGATTTAGGGTGTCATACCTCCAAAGTTTATAATACAAGGAGCAAAAATACGCCGACACGTCGACGTGTTCACTAGAAGTCACCCATCGAAGTGCCAGCTACGTACACCGTCTCTTAACTGTGACGACAGGCCAAGAAACCCCGTCGTCATGGTGGTGTGCCCGTTAACGTAATTCGTTTCACCATGCCGCAGTCAGCATATACTGAGAGTGTCAGCCAAACCGACTTCCCATGCAGCTTCCCGCTGGAGTTCAAGACCAGATGTTCTAAATTACAGAGTCTCACATACGCAGTCATATCGATGTACGCCATAATGCTTCCAGCGTACATCCATCATTTCCACACACCTTCAATGACTTTCCCGCTTTTCCGACCGAGTGAAATTTAGACAACATACGACGCGTCTTCGAGCTGCAGCAAGAGAAGACTACCGCCTCGGAGTCATAATGTAAGTTTTCATTCGTACCGACATGAGACGGCAGCTTACTGCTGTGGAAATAGGTGGAGTACACTTCGTACTATGCTCCAAGAATAATGCCGCTGCTCCTCACAGAAGCGAAATCAAAGATAGACAAAAGTCTAATCCTACACACGATATTATATGGTCAGGATCGCAAATACGCCAAACTGCGCCAAACGAAAGGAAATTCGACAAATGATCGTGTTTTTCACCCCATATTCTCTGTTGGGGATCCGTTGTAGTTACTCGCTCGAGGCGCCAAAACCCCGTTCTACACCACTTCATTTTTTATTGTGATCCAAACGTAAATATATTCAGTTGACACTATTTATGGGCGGGTCATGGGCGTAATTTAGGGTCTCATAACCTCCAACTAAGAAGTTTAAAAGGAAAAGAGCAAAAAATTACGCCCGCGGCACGTGGCGCTCCGTAGTGGACACCCATATTAGTAATCACTACGGACAAAGCTGCTACAATACGGTGATGGGCCGCAGAACGGAGCTGGTGTGACAGCTAACAGATGTTGGATTGCGGCGCGTCACATTCAGTTTTTACTTACGGTTAGCCAGTCTGTCTGCTCGTTGAGTCCCCGTTACAGTTCTGATTCAATTGGTGTAAATTACAAAGTCTTACGTCACGCAATCATATCGATCGGTCAATATTGCTTCCAGGCTACATGCAACATCTTCACACACCTTCAACATTGTGGCCCATTTTCCCGACCGACTGACAGTCAAGTAATTTAACACGCCGCTTAAATATCAGAAGATACTCTTGAGACTGACCTTTTGATTATTTATTTAGCTCAATGGTTGAGACTGTCTCTGGGATTTTACAGGGGCGTACTCATCGGGTTTAATAGTTAATTTTAAAAAATGTAGATTCATTATATTCGGAATTGCAGGTTGTATATATGATGGCACTTATGACTATCACTCTTCCCTTCCTGAGCTACAACGAACACAGATCTACGACCAGCTCACTACCAACCCGTACTGCGGTCAGTCGAACATGTGGGCTCTAAATGTTTATTTCCATTTTATGGCGTGAGGATTTGTTGTCTTCCCTTATAATTTGAAACCTGAACGCTGGGTTCGTGTTTCTTCACTTGCTACGAAGATTAGCTGCCTTAGCAACGCCAAGTAATTGTCAAGAGGGTGGCCCTTTTCATACCCTCCTTACGATGACTTTATTGACACTAGAGCGTGTCGACCCACATAAATACAGTTGCTTGAGCTGGCCAGATGTTGGCCTTCAGCATCACAACCTCAAGTCTCGAACTTGTAAACAGTGGAGCAATATACACTGCTGATAGGTCTGTTTTGATCACTGGTTCCCCCGACAAGATGGCTTCTGTCCATTTTGTGTGGTGGGAAGAGGGAGTAGAACCCTTCGCCACACACATTATTACTGTTAGACTTTCCCAGGCTGGGCTCGAACCAGGCCTGCCAAGGGAAATTGGGCCATACTCTTACTTCTACTACTTATCCTCGTATACAGACGAAGAGTTATTTTGTGTGTTTCACGAAGTATGTCGGTTCCCTGCGACAGCTACCTGCTCAGAAAGAGTGTTGTAATTGCGCATTCTGAGCAGACACCTAGATTCCTGTGGTGCGTGGGAGGCCATCGCTGGAAATGCCCCGAGAAAGGCAATAGTGCTAGGACACACCTACCTGCGGCAACTGCAAGGCACAGCATTCCTTCACGTACAGGGGACGAACAAGTGCCAAGTAGGAACAACAGAGAAGATAACAGCAGTCCGTTCCACAGGTATGAGCTGGTCACAATTGATATCCGGGCCAGTCACCCCAAGCAAGACGCTCCTTACCTCTAAAACTACAGCAACCGCCTATAGACAATGGCCATCGACCACAGAGAAACAAGAGCACCAGCACCCACTGAAAATATTCACTACAGTTCGGCAAATCTTGATACGGTTGCAACCGTTTCGGAGTTATTACGTAAGATGCCAATCGTATCGTCATGAGAGAACGGGAACGTCGAGTACACCTTGTACTCTGCTCCAAGCATGACGCCGCTCTTCGTCACAGACTCGAAACCGAAAACAGGCAGAGACAAGTAGGACGCTACATGGGATTGCAAATCAAACCTGACAGCAGAAGCAAAGCGAGAAGGCGGAGGCATACATGTTTAATTTCTGTTTGTTTTATAAGATGGATTGATAGATCTTATTGCCCTATTTACCTAAAGATACAGGTTACATACGTGTGTGAGTGGTTGGGTAAGTCATTAAGCGTGGCTTGAACAAAGCAATTGTTTCTACGGGAATAGCAAAAGTTAGCGCTAACAGGTAGTGTTTCAAGGACACCCCACTCTTAGTGCTAACCTTGCGTACTGTTGCTTAAGTGTCGTGACTGGAGTTAAACCGCAGTTCTCAGCTGAGAACGTGACAAGTCGTACGCACTTTTTGTTGATCGTCAATCAGACACCGTCCTCCAACACCCCCCCCCCCCCCGCTGCCCAACCGCGTTTTTATAATAAAGTTCACGTGCTAACTTTAATATTCGTAAACAGTGTGTAAAACAAGTCTCGAACGAAAATAATAAAGTCACGAACAAATCCGAATGTGGTAACATAAGATTATGTAGTCATAGGTTTACAAATCTGTACCTCGATACAGCACTAAAACAAACTTTTGAACAGAAAAGAGCAACCAACAAAACATTATTGTAATAGCTGTATGAATAAAGTATAGTGAATGCAAAATGTACTACCTAATAATGAAATAACACCGGCTCAAGTAAGAGGATCAATTACAATTAAATTTCATTGTGTAATTTAAATAACTCTAACCATTTAAAATCTAACAAAGACTGATTTTAAGGTCTCAATATCAATCATGACATAATATTAATGTGTGTTACACTGAGGTTGATTTCTTAAAAGACCGAAACGCCTCTGTAAGTGCGTGTAGAAAAGACTGATGAACGGTTTAGGTTGGCGGAAATATATATAATTGTACTGTAAACAAAACCGCACGAAATGTTGAACTAAAACATGCAAGTAGTTACTTGTGTAACTTAAGATAGAAGTGTTTGCAGAGCAGCAGCGTAGGTCGGCGGATGGGCCGACGGGCGATTGGTACGGCTGCCGTGGGCGACAGATTCCACTGAGCGGAAAAATAAATACTGGAAATTAAAAATGTTGTTTTTGTGACCTAAACCAAATTTAAATTACTGAGCCAAGCAAAAGGAAATTCGATAAATGATTGTGTGTTCCAATTCATAATTTCCGTTGGGAATGTTTCTTGTTATGATACGTGCCAGGCACCAAAAATCTAAATACAAATGTAAATTACCGAGCCAAGCAAAATGAAATTCGATATATGATTGTGTGTTTCAATTCATAATTTCCGTTGAAAATGTTTCTTGTTATGATACATCCCAGGCACAAAAAATCTAAATACACGGCCTCACTGAAAAACTCAAAAACTTTACAGTCACCGCCATGAGAACCTCCAACACTCACTCACCCTCGCTCTTGATACTTCTTTAAGTGGGCATGCATATGCTAACATGCTTACTGGTTATACTACATAGGTGCACCAAACACTGTATTGTCAAATTTCATCCTTTTTGAAATTCTGTTAAATCATGGGTCTAAATCACATTGCACCCGACGTCCAAGAAATTCGGTTTGCCAAGACCACTAAAGTTAAGACTTTAAAAGGATAAGAACGAAAAACTGCGCGAACGTCTCGTATTGCCCCCACGCGGTGAACCGCACACTTCGAAGCTTAGCTGCCTGGAATGTGACAGTCAGAGTCACAGTCATGTTACGGCTGGCAATCAGCCACCCAGTCTGTCTTGGTGTCCAGCCCCTTGAGGCTCACGACCAGATAGTAGTTTTGATTTGACCATTGCGTTTCGTACTAGTCATCATGCACCCTCCCTGACGGGTAGAATTTGACGGGCACCATTCCCAGGCTGATGTTGGTCGTCGCAAGCTGAACTGTCGCTCCCACATTGTCTCGGGATGAGTCAGTCACTGTCTTCTCATTGGCTCTCGCTTGAGTTCGCGACCATGCTCTGCCCAGTACAGTTGATATCGATCGATCGATCTCCACCCTAATGCTTCTAGTGTACATGCATATTCCGTTACGCGCTACCATTGTTCCCGATCGAGTGACACTCAAGTACCTTACGACGCTGTGTAAAAAGCAGAACGTACTCTTAATATCCCCAACTATCCTCGCATACAGACGAAGAGCTATTTTGTGGGTTCATCAAAATTTTTTGGTTCCCTGCAATAGCTAAGACCTGGTCGAACGCATTGCTGTAACTGCAAGAGTTCTGGTTTATTCTGGGTCCGTTGTAAACAGCCTGTGTGGGTAAGTGGCCACCATTAGAGAAAGTGCCCCAGGAAAGACAATAGCGCCAGTACACACGTAGCTGCTGCTACTAAAAGACGCAGCATCCAAGCAGCCACAGACGTGGAAAGGGTGCAGGAGCAGCAGTGGCAGACGGCAGTAATTTCCACAAACAGCAGCCGTTCGCGCGTGGCATCCGGACCAATAACCCCAGGCAAGCCGGATTCCGCCCGTGCAACAAAAACATACCACCTACACAGACAACACAGCCAACAACGTGACAAAAACAATGGGGACAAAAGCCACTAAAACACTAATCGCCACACGGTTTTCCACTATAAATTTTGCAGTCCTTACTGGATTAGTTACTAGTTGTCTTAAATTATAGTATAATGTATCAGACGGTACATGCTTATTAAATAGCACAAAGAGCAAAGACACACACACACACACACACACACTAACTCCATGGAGCAGAGTCCTTCTTGAGATGCTAATAGGTCCTCAGCTAGTCAAGAAATTCCCCGCATTTTATGGAACTCGAAGGTTCATTACCACATTCACAAGAGCCCACCGCCCATCCCTATCCCGAGCGAGATCAATCCAGTCCATGCCCCTCCCCACCCCGCTTCTTGAAGATCCACTTTAATATTATCCTCACATCTACGCCTGGGTCTTCCAAGTGGTCTCTTTCTCTTAGGTCTCCCTACCAAAATCCTGTATGCACCTCTCCTTTCCCTCATACGTACCACATGCCCCGCCCATCTCATTCTTCTAGATTTGATCACCTAAATAATATTTGGTGATGAGCACAGAGCATTAAGCTCCTCGTTCAGCAGTCTTCTCCACTGTCCTGTCCCCTCGCCCTCCTTACGCCCAAATATCCTCCTCAGCACCCTATTCTCGAACACCCTAGCCTTTGTTCCTCCTTCAGTGTGAGAGACCAAGCGTCACACCCATACAAAACAGCAGGCAAAATTATAGTTCTGCGTACCTTAATATTTACATTTCTGGATAGCAAACTGGAAGACCAAAGATTCTGCAGCGAACGGCAGCAAGCATTCCCCGACTTAAATCTGCTCTCTCTCTCTCTCTCACACACACACATACACAAATACCCGGCACCAGGTCGCCGTGGCGACTAAGTTTTGTATGGTGGCGCCTAATATTTGTGTATCCTTAGTATGTAACTGGCTTTATGCCGCCCTTCTGGTGCTAGAATTTTGAGGTGGCTTCTAGATTTTTGGAAAAGTAGTGTACCCTACCTGTTACCACTCGGTCCAGAACTTTTCGTCTTCCAGTTTGCTATCCAAAAACATTAAAATATACAGAACTATAATTTTTCTTGTTTTATACGGTTGTGAAGCTTTGTACCTCACACTCAGGGTAAACATAGGCTGCGGGTGTTCGAAAATAGGGCACTGAAGAAGGTTTTTGGGCGTAAGAGGTACGAGGTAAGAAGGGACTGGAGGGGACTGCATAATGAGGAGCTTTATGATTTATACACCTCATCAAATATTATTCGGGTGCTCAAATTGAGAATGAGATGGGTTGTGCATATAGCACTATGGACGACTAATCATCCCGACGCACAGACAAGAAGTAATACCAACGACAGAAATCTATGCCCCTGGCGGGCTTCGAACACACAATCCCAGCAAGCGAACGGCCGCAGAGCCATGCCTGAGGGTCTTTTTCCACGAGCGTATTTGTGGCGCCACAAATAGGAGCGCGACTGAAGCGAACCATTTTCCACGAGCGTGTTTGTGGCGCTTCAGCGATCTGAGTAGCAACACATGTCTCCCAGTTCAGTTCCAGTTTTGAAATGGAGTTCGAAGAGGAAATTATCCTTCTTGTGTTACCGCACAAGAAATTAAAGAAGAATAAAAGGAAGCATAAATTCTGGATAGATCCCCTACTCAATTCAAAACAGGAACGTGGCATGTTTTACACTGCCTTTAACGACCTACGAAATGATAAAAGTAAATTTTTAAACTATTTCCGTGTGTCAATCGTCTCCTTCGATGAAATGCTCCAGCATATCACAAAATGATAAGTTATGATCCATTGTGTAAAAGTAAATATCCTCACAATGAACAGCAGACCCCTCGGATGTTGACTGTTCGAAGGAGTAGCGCGGCTGAACACGCTCGTGGAAACGGCATCAGAAGCGACAATGTACCACTAGCTGTGGCGCGTCAAGAGTTGTGGCGCTCCTGGTAACGGGGACAAGTGACGGATAGCCTTAGTAGCGCTTCACTTTCTGAAGCGCTTCTACGTGGAAACACGCCCGTTGTAACCAATGGTTCGATAAGTCGCGCTCCTATTTGTGGCGCCACACACACACTCGTGGAAACGGGCCCTTAAAAAGACCGCGCGGCCGCTGGGATCGGTAATAATCAGAAACAGTTACATAAAATTGCAGAGAACATCATTCCTATTCTTAAGGATACAAATTTAACGCAATTTATCTTGACAACTGAGAGTAAAGCTTAGAGGTTTGTTATAACATGCGCCGCTTTAACTGATTCATATTTCGATGGAAACGCCTTTGCTTTCCCACTTAGACTTCTTAGTACACTAAGAATTCTACTGGAGAGTCTGCCAGCAGTTAATTCGCATGCCACTGTCCCGACCCACTCACTCATATACTGATGTAATGCTAGGCGAAAATAAGTCAGCTTAAAAATCACAGACAAAATACACAAACACGAATAAGGTATAAATGTGAAGTTCACCCTAGAACAGGCCATGAAGGCCCGTTGGGGGTGTACAGGTACAATTCTACGCTTTCTTTAACGTCGGCGCTAAATGGAGGTGAGCGGTCAGCGACACATCCCCGCCTCTTTAACCCTGGGAAAGAGCCGGTACCCACTGTGCAGGAGGCTGGGTGAGCCCCAGGGCCAGTATGGGCGGATGCAGAAAATCTCGTCCCCACCGGAATTCGATCCCCGGACAGTCCAGCCCGTAGCGAGTCGCTATACCGGCTATACTATCCCGGCCCACCACAGACACAAATAAGTCAGCTTAAAACAACAAAAACAGAAAACACAGACAAATAATACAGTCCGAAAAATTTCGGCCTTTCGTATTTCTCCACCCAACTTATACGTTAATACATATACGTCAGGCGCGCACCCAAAGGGAAGGCTGGAACCCCCCCCCCCCCCTCCAGCCACCTCAAGACTGAAATTTAAAAAACGTAGGTTTTGTAGATATTATATCAGAAGTTTTACATGATTTCATCTTCAGCCAAAATCAGCCACTGAAATCGGCTCATGACTAGTATATTAGAAGTTTGAAAAATTAATAAAATTAGAAAAAAACAAGAAAATAGGACACTGCGATTGAGTGACGGAACATGTAGTTATATTCGCGTGTATATAAATGCACTTGCAGACAGTGTTATGTTATACTTACAAGATGATTTATATAACACAATTTTTAAAATTAAACATGAATTACATACAGCCTCTGGGTCAGCCCTCCCCCAAGGGAAATTTCTACGTGCACACCTAATACACGTATGTCATTACTAAAACAATTTTATACCCAACAAGAAATGAATGTTTCAGTAAACCAGTTCCCAACGGTCTAGATAGACAGCCCCAATTTTATAATTCTACTACAAAACGGTTGGACTTACCTTATCCCAACTTATTCCTCTGGAGAATTTTCCCGGATTTCTAATGTTTCGTTGGCTTGTACCAGTTGATGTCACTTCAATCACTATTAAAACCGATTACGAATACCTTTTGGCAGAGCAACTTTAAAACACGAACTCACCACCCGGATTCCCGCAAATGAACAGTGAAGTCACATGTTTCCAGCTCCACTCGGACCGTCGTCCTACCTGCCCAAGTCAGATTCACAATAAAACTAACGGTCGGTCAGCCGTCTTGGTGTCGAGCCATCCACCATAACTGGCAAGGGGGTGGGGAAGGATTAACCCTCCTTCCTTCATTGGTCCTTACCTCCCGATTGATAGCAAAGGCCATTAGTTTACGTGACCTAGCCATTCTGGGTTAGAATCTGACATCCACAAAATCAAATTTCTTCCAACTCATTTGTGGTATAAGGGTCGGTTCACATTACACTGCACGACACGACACGACAAAATATTCTTTTGTGGTTACAGTAATAATAAACACAGTCTCAAACACCACAGCATTCTGCACACTACACCATTCTACTCCAAGGTTGTGCCAATATGCTACATGTTTCGGCTCGGCCGAGCCATTATTAGGTACATGTATAAATGTTAAAAACACAGATCCTTAATCACACGATATAAAAATAGTATAAAATTATTTGATTAAGGATCTGTGTTTTTAACATTTATACATGTACCTAATAATGGCTCGGTCGAGCCGAAACATGTAGTATATTGGCACAACCTTGGAGTAGAATGGTGTAGTGTGCAGAATAAATATATGCTGTGGTGTGTCAGACTGTCTTCATTATTACTGTAACTCAAGTAACACACCAGGATGACCCAAGTTAAGATTCTTTCATGGTCTTCACAAGCTCAAGTTCACACCAGTCCGTCACCGACAGCTAACGACAAAGACAGTGTCGTCGGGATTGAGAGAAGAGAATATTTTGCCTGTCTGTTAACTGATCGTTGATGTGAATGCACGCTGGTCTTTGTCGTGTCGTGTCGTATAATGTGAATCGACCTTAAGTCCTTCGGAGCCTATGGGGGAGGGGAGATTGACCATAGGGTTTTGGTGGAGAAACCTGAGAGAAAGCGACCACTTGAGAGACCTAAGCATACATGGGAATAAACTATTAAAACGTTTCTTCGAGAAAGTGGATGACAGGATTGATCTGGCTCAGGACAGTCAGAAGTAGCGGGCTTTTGTGAACACTGTAAGGAACTTTCGATTTCCATAAAATAGACGGAATTTCTTGACTAGCTGAGGAACTACTAGCTTCTCTACGACTCTGCTCCAAGGAGTTTTACCTGCTGTACGCTATTGCAGGCTATTGTATTGTACTGCCCTGAGGAGACGGGGTAGCTCAGTCGGTATAGTGCCTACGTTATGGCCTGGACAATCCGGGGATCGAATCCCGGTGGTGGCGAGATTTTCCGCACCCGTCCAGATCGGCCCTGGAGCCCACCCAGCCTCCCAGTAAAGAAGTTACCAGGGTTCTATCCCGGGGGAAAAGCGACCGGGGCAAGAAGTTGACCACTCATCTCCATCTATTGCCCAAGTTAAGAACAAGTGGAGCCATACCTCTACTCCCTCTATGTGCCTTCATGGCGTGACAAGGACAGCTATTACCCTTTGCAGAGATCTTTAGTATTAAGGTTTCAGCCCAGACTGGATATCTGTCAGCCCACGCAAATCCCCGTTATAAATGTGCGCCTGCGTCGTAACCCAGCAATGCGTTTTGTGGGCAGAATTGCGTAGTTAGAATTTTGGTTGGTTAAAGTAAGGGCGCATCCAATGGGGGGGGGGGGGGCTGCAGCCCGGCAGCCTCCTCAAACCCCCAAAACTGAAATTTAAAAAACGTAGATTTCGTAGATATTATGATAAGCTTATTATTTCTATTTCGAATAAGGAGGAATTGCCTGAGGAATGGAAGGAGTCAGTCATTGTGCCTATTTATAAGAAGGGTGATAAAACAGATTGTAGTAACTATCGAGGCATATCACTGCTGCCAACCACGTACGAAATTCTATCCAACATTCTTCTGTCAAGGTTAACTCCATATGAAGAGGAAATTATTGGGGATCATCAGTGTGGATTTCGACGTAACAGGTCAACTACTGATCATATATTCAGCATTCGTCAAACACTTGAGGAAAAATGGGAATATAACGAGGCCGTGCATCAGCTATTTATAGACTTCAAGAAAGCCTATGATTCAGTTAGGCGGGAGGTCTTGTATAATATTCTCATTGAGTTTGGTATCCCCATGAAACTAGCATGGTTAATAAAAATGTGTCTAAGTGAAACCTATAGCAGAGTTCGGGTAGGCAAACATCTGTCTGACACGTTTCCTATTAAGAATGGCTTGAAACAAGGAGATGCTCTGTCGCCATTGCTTTCCAACTTTGCTTTAGAATATGCCATTAGAAGGGCTCAGGCAAACCAGGACGGCTTGAAATTGAATGGTACACGTCAGCTGCTGGTTTATGCTGATGATGTTAATATATTGGGCGGAAGCATACATAGTATAAAGAAAAACGCAGATTTAGTGATTGCTTGTAAGGAGATTGGTCTAGAAGTAAATGCTGAGAAAACTAAGTACATGGTCATGTCTCGAAATCAGAATGCAGGACACAATCACAACATAAAGATAAATAACAAATCCTTTGAAAGGGTGCAAGAATTCAAATATTTGGGAGCAACCCTAACGAATCAAAACTCCATTCATGAAGAAATTAAGAGCAGATTGAAGTCGGGGAATGCTTGCTATCATTCGGTGCAGAATCTTTTGTCTTCCAGATTGCTATCCAAAAACACAAAGATTAGGGTATACAGAACTATAATTTTACCTGTTGTTTTGTATGGGTGTGAAACTTGGTCCCTCACACTGAGGGAGGAACAAAGACTGAGGGTGTTCGAGAATAGGGTGCTGAGGATACTTAGGCCTAAGAGGGACGAGGCGACAGGGGAGTGGAGAAGTCTACATAACGAGGAACTTAATGACCTGTACTCGTCACCAAATATTATTCGGGCAACCAAATCAAGAAGAATGAGATGGGCGGTGCATGTAGCACGTATGGGGGAAACGTGAGGTGCATACAGGATCTTTGTGGGGAGACCTGGTGGAAAGCGACCACTTGGGAGACCCAGGCGTAGCTGGGAGATAATATTGAAATGGATTTTCAAGAAGTGGGATGGGGGGACATGGACTGGAATGAGCTGGCTCAGGATAGGGACAGGTGGCAGGATCTTGTGAATGCGGTAATGAACCTCCGGGTTCCATAAAATGCGGGGAATTTCTTGACTAGCTGAGAAACTGTTACCTTCTCAAGAAGGCCTCCCATCCATGTAGTTAGTTAGTTAGTTATGATATCAAACGTTTTACGTGATTTCCCCTTCAGCCGAAATCAGCCACTGGAATCGGCTGATGACTAGTACATTAGAATTTTGAAAAATAAATTAATAACATAAAAAACCAAGAAGACAGGACACTGTGATTGAGTCATGGAACATGTAGTTATATTCGCATGCATATAAATGCAGTTGCAGACAGTGTTATGTTGTACTTACATGATTTTTACACCATAATTTTTAAAATTAAATACAAAGTATATATAGCTTCAGGGCCAGCGCCCCCCCCCCCCCTCCAAGGAAAAATTCTGCGTGCATACCTGGCTTAAAATGTACAGTTAGGCGAGATTTCAAGTGCACAGCGCTTTCCAAGTACTGGAAGAAGGCTTTAATGAAAACACTGTTAGAAGCAATTTAGCCATAGAAAATAACACAAAAGTTATGGTAATTACCACCTGGGAATAGAAACATTCATTCCCTTCTAAACCCAGTGCTTCATGCCGATTCCACCAACAACTGTCTTAAAGGCCACTCCTCCTTTCTCCCTTCTACCTGAAATGGCCCCACCTGACGAACATAATACCTGCCACATAACATGTTTTCATACACAGAAAGCTGCAGGTGGTACAATCTAAGTGTGTCGGTACTGGCACTGAAGCAGCTTCGTACAGTAGCAACAAGCGATATCAGGATTTGGCTGTCACATTAATAGAGGGGTTGTGTTGTCTGATGAAGGCAAATAACATTCATGTATTTTTGGTGAGTTTGTGTACCAAAACAATTTTCTGGAAAATGTTCTCATGAGAAAACGCAAGGGACAAATTGTTCCTACTTTGCGAGATGAAACGTGTTTGGAAGAGTCTAGTTTTAAGACTTCAACCTTGTGGTTTGTGACGCTCTGTAGTTTGGAATACAGGTATCTATTTTGGAGGAAACTTCTGCCTACTTTTTCAGCGTTTCTGAAAATGTGAGGCACCAAGTGGTTTATCAAACTCTGTAGGTATCTACCACAATACACGGCGTCACATCCCACCAGCCCCTAATCCAAAGTTGCTTTACGAATATTCACAGGACACACGCAATGTCCCTGCGCACAACTGAGAACAGTCAATGCTGTTGGTAAGACTGGCTGCAAAACTGCTACTGACCCAAAAGTCAACGTACACAGTGATACATTTACTGCTGCTTGTCACAGTTGATCTCATTTCAACCTATCCAGCAGGCCTACACCAGTCACACGCACGCCATATTAACGCATCATGCAAGCAACTGATAGCTGAATATATTTCCTCTAATAAAGTGCAATAAAAAGAAATGGTTTCTGAGAGCTCTATTTCCAAAACTCTTGCTTGGGACAGACGTCAGGCACTTAGCTGTGCTACTGAACTGCAATAAGCAGTAAAATATTGACCCAAACTACACCACTTTCACAGGAACTTTGAATAGGAATCGTCTCTATCTACAGTTTTGTAAAGTAAGTAAATTTCACCCTAGAATAGTCCATGAAGGCCCAGAGGGGGAGTTGAGGTATAGCTCTACTCTCGCTTTAACCTTGGCACTAGATGGGGTTGGTGGCTAGCCCCACGCCCCGGCCACTTTACCCCAGGAAAGAGACTCAGTACCCATTGTACAGGAGGTTGGGTGGGCCCCAGGGCACGTCTGGACGGACGCAGAAATTCTCGCCCCCACCGGGATTCGATCGCCAGACCGTCCAGCCCGCAGCGAGTTGCTATACCGACTACGCTATCCCAGCCCACATCTAGTTCTGTACCGCTGCAAAACTTTCTTTCGTTCTCTGTGGACAGAATAAGGGTACATAAATATGTATTAAGGAAGAAATCTGGACCTGACAGAGAGGAAGCAAGAGGAAAATTACACCACATGGAGCTTCATTATTTGTTAGGATTTCTCACTTTGTAATGCTAATGTAAATAAATACTGTATGGGTGACATGAAGAGGGCTGAATGACAGATAAGTGTGCTGGGGAAACAAGAACAGTATGCATAATATTGAGTGAGAAGCCCTCCATACTTTGGTCTTACAGGTTATAAAATGACAAAGTATCACAGGCGTTGGTGGTTCATAAAATAAAGCCACATAAATAACACAAGCAAAGATGGAAAAATAATATTAAAATGGATGACAGTCCTTGTTACAATGATAATTAGGGAGCCGGAATAGTATAGTGACTAGGCTACAGGCTGAACAATACCAAGTTGTGTCCTGGTGGAGGCAAGAGATTTAGCTCTTCTCCAAAAATGTGCAGACTGGCTCTGGCGCCTACCAAGTCTCCTGTTCAATGCGCACCATGAGCTCTTTCTCCAGCAGGAGGCGCAAAGCGGTCACGGAGAAGCTGACCAGTCACGTCCATCTAGCACTGAGGTTAATGTGCAGAGCTATACTTCTGCTCCTCCTGTATGCCCTCATGGCACTTATACGGACAACTTTACATTTTATGGTCATAGTTAGAGTGAAATGGCTGCGGCAGGCTTTCTGATGATTCTGATCATTTTGAATAGGGTGACAATGAACATATGCGACAATAAAAGTGACCAGTCCCTATTTGTAAGGACAAAGGCAGTTGATGTCTCCCCACTTTCACCTAAGACTGAGTGACAGAGATGGCACACAAACACAGATGATGGAAGGAAAAGAGGACAAGCAAATATCTACTTCATGTACTTGGCAATTTACTTAAATTATACATATTGGTGTCGAAACTTGTTCTCTCAGATTAAGGAAAGAGTATAAGCTGATGGTGTTCTAGAACAGGATGCTGAGGGTCTAAAAAGGAGAAGATAGCAGTTACCTGTTGTAATAAAGAGCTTCATGATTTGTATTCCTCATCAAATATTATTTGGGTGAATAAATCATGGAGGATGAAAAGGGCAGGGCACTTGGGACACTACACAATGACAGTAAGTTACATATGAGGGTAAGAGCAATGCATTATAAAAATATCTAGGAATTCAATCAACTTTCTGCACACTGAAACATATTATTGAGAAACTTCCACTGATAGTAGGCAAGACATAAACTATCAAAGTAATGTACGATAAGATAAAATTTCTACACAAATAGCTTACACACCTCATAAAAGATAACAAACTGGTCCAATATCTGAAGCTCAGCATGAAGATTCTAAGACCTTTCACATTTAACACTTCCATAAACAGCATCTTCATTTTCAGCCCTTGGTTTCACAGCAAGTGATATTTTAACAGCAGTATTATTTACATTAGCATGTTATTGTTACAAAAGTTATATATCTCTATTTTCTTGCACGAGGGTTCTTCAGAACACCTCTCACATTAGCATATGTTCCATTGTTAGGTTCAGGTGTCACACCCAGCATGGAACTGAACAGTGTGTAATAGTCAACTGTGTCGAATGGCTGCACTCTGTGTCTGCGCTTCACCAGGGGGCCGCTTGCTATGAAGAATGGATGCATGCTAGGTTCATTGTTGTCATATCCATGCACACCCAGCATGGCAGTAGATGTTACTAGAAACAGGAAAGATATAACTGTCACCAAAACAGTGCAACATCCTATAAACACACACGTTTAATGTGACTCACATTTTGAGTTTCTTTGACAAAATGAACCTTAAAAATATAACAGATATTTAGGTTCAGATTGCAGATTTTTTTTTCTCATTGTGATGCTACACAGTTTTGTTGGTGGGTAGTGCTTCCAAGCAACATGCTGCCTCAAATATCTGTATTAAAGTTTGGTTACATAGGTGACATATAACATGGAAGGTGGTTACTCAGAAGTGTGGAAACAGGAGTGAAGGTGGAACCTTAATATTTTGCCCCCGAAGACAGAATAGCATGCTCTTCTGACATGCTGGTATCCACCTACAAGACTACAGTGTCATGACCCGGAAGACGGAACACTCACCACCATGAAAGCTTCGCATCCTACATCCTGCTTCCTATGATCCACAGGTTGCACCTATCTGTATATGTTACGAATCAGGATAACTCAGTAAACTTGAGGGGTTACAAGCTATGTAACTGGAGTTCAATTCCTGGGAGGTACAGGCATTCTTCCTTTAGGTTCCACATCCAGGCTAACTGTAGAATGCCCTGCATTTCCAGATTTAAAGTTATGACAGCAGCGTTGCTAAAAATTGGATTGGTTGCTAAGTCACTAATGACCCACCACCTTCAGGGTCAAGCAAGCCAGGAGAAGTCTTCTTGGATTGCTTGACCATCAAGACAAAGGCATTACCTCCTTCAAAACACCAGTGAGTATGCATTAATTGACACAGGGTGATGTCCCCCAGGTTATACCTGGTATTCTTTCTAAGTGTACCACATGCTCTTTGCACAGGGGTCAAACAGATGAAATTTCATATTGTCTCTGGTTGACAAAACCTCATCCTATTACATACTGTATTTATCCAAAAATAAGACAAGAGTTTCTCCCTAATTCATCATGCGAAAAGCAGAGGGTTACGTTACAATTGCACGCAAAGTTAAACATGTTGTGTATAAGTATTTTCCTGAAAACTGAAGACTGTGCGTGGGTCTCATCTTACATGCTGGGTTATCTTATATTCAGGTAAATACAGCATAATCAGGCAGTTAAATGACACAAAATATGCAGTGATTTACAATAGCTGTGATTATGACATCCAGCTGAGTAGGTGCCTCTCCACCCTTTCACCTGAGGACAGAATCAGCTACAATTTCTGAAACACAGGGTTATTTTCTACTGCACTAGATGATGGACATATGTTAGAAAACAGGCTATCCTAATATGTCAACAAAAGTTACAAAGTTGCACATTCTTACATGTTCTATTGAACTTCTGCTGGAACCACTCCTGATACCACTCAATCAGATCATTAAATGCGTAGCCAATGGTAGCCACAGCCAGCAGAGGTGGAGTGCGTGGGCTGTGTCCATAATGCCAACGCTGAGGTAGTTCATTGGGCCGATAGATGGAGAAGTTGGCTGTCTGTGACGCAGATTTTAGTGCGTTGTACACTACTGTCTCCTTACCTGAAATACAATCATTACTGGCGTAAGAAGATTAAATTCAAAATATCATAATTAAGACAAAGGAAAGGATATATTTGAAACTGAACACTTACCATCGTGAGTTACTAATCATAACCAGTGTCACTGCCTGTTCTGTACTTTGTCCTATAAATGCGCTGTATGTGTATGAATTACTGGTGATTCATTTTCATGAAACTTGCTGGGAACGATAAGCTTCTTTACGTCACCCCCCACCCCCACGACACATTTTTTTTTCCAGATCTCTAACTGCAATGACTCTAACAATAGCATGGTTTATATGAAAAGGGAATCTAACCGGCCAGAATAACAAACATTGGCATCCTGAAAATCCCCATGCAGTGCAATTTCATTCACATAGCCTTAAGCCAGAGCCTGATATGCATTCACAATCATAAGGCCCATGTTTTTTTGCGAAATAATAAATGCCCACAGTTATGCTTGATTAATTCTCGAAGCATCCTCCAGACACTTAACAGACGGAAAAAAGGTGTGCTTACTTCATGCAGGAAAATGTAATGGCTCACACAGCAAACTTCTCAATGCCAGCCCTAGAAGAGGTATATGACAAATGGTTGGTAACTCACGCCCTGTAGCCTGCTAGATACACAGACTTGAATTGGTGCAATTGTTATTTGTAGTGGACACTGAATGAAGAGTTTATATGTACAACTTACATGCTTTGCAAGTATAGAAAGACAATATTTGAAGAGGAATTGCTAATACTTCATTACAAAATTCCGTCATGTGTCAAGAAATATTTTTATAAGGGAATGCCTGCTCAGAAGATGGAGGTCAGCATTTAGAACTCTTCTGTGACATAAATGCAGTTGCTCTGCAAGGGAATGAGACATAACATCATGGCATGCTTGTGTAACATTTCTGCCTCCTTGGCTACCCTAACAGTCCGATCCTCTTTCACTCAAAAAAGCACTCTTATGGCAACGTAATGTTGCCACTAACAACAAAACATACTAAGGTCTTCATGCACAGTGTCTGATATTTTCACCTGATTATAACCAAAAGTGGACTTTCATAACAGATTTTCACAGAAGTCCCAAACCAGTGAGAACCATGCTGATACATGCAGAAAGATGGATAGACACACATGACAAAGCTAATAGGCACCTGTCATAACTATGCTAATGTGCCTAAAAAGGGGGCTAAATTCCTGGCAGATGCAGACTTCTTAGTGATAAAGCTTCTGTGACAGCTGCTGTCATCAGGGGCATAATAACAGCACCTCTCTGCACTATACAATACAGGTAAGCTGAATTAATATTCATGGGTTATGAGTGTTTTCTAATAGGAAGGTTTCAATACTTAGAAAGGATTTGGAAGATATGATCCTGCACAAGTTTGAACTACAGATAGATAAAGAAATACCTTTGGATGGACGGATCTGTAACACTGGAGATGAGTCCACTATTTCAAAGTATGCTTTGTTAACATATTGTGTGAGATTGTATATTCTCTGAGGGGTGACTGTTGCCATGCCGTGGTCACTCAGCAGCACCACATTTACTTTGTCCAGAAGATTCTTGTCTGTCAGACAGTGATGAAGGTATGTTGTAATGTTGTCTACCTACAATCATAAAGAAAAATACCCTTCAGCATAAATGTGAAATTTCTCTATGTATCAGAAAAAGGGATGAGTTGAAAATAACTCTTCATTGAGATTACAGTCTTCTGGTATCTGACTGTGTATGAACTCTGTTCAAAAAGTTCCCAGACTGTGCACCAAACCTCAGCACAAAATAGTTTAACAACTGTGTAATGATCAGCACAGTTTAGTAGACTGTCTGTATTCTGTTGCTGTTTTCCATTCCACTGTAACAGTTTTTTTGGGTAAAGTAGTGAAAATTATTCCACTTCACAGAAGTGTGAAGTGGCTTTTTTCTTAAATATCATTAACTGAAAAGTGAATTTGTGTAAAATTTTTAATAAAACCAACAAAACTACTACAGAAACTTACAATTTGATAAAAGTGGCATTTGATGATGAGGCATTAAGCCAATCAACAACAGTCAATGGTGCAAACATTTCAGCAGTGTTTGAGAAATGTGGGAAGATGAGCACAGCTCTGGCTTCCCATTCATGTTGCTGATGAAAAATCAATGCAGTCAATGTCTTGGTGCATTAAGATCAATGGTTAGCAGTACAAGAAATGGCAGAAAATGCAGGTATATCTGTGGCATCATGTTTCTCCACTTGACTGAAAATTTGGAAATGCAGCAGGTCTCCACACAAATCATTGCATGAATTCTCACACTTGAACAAAATGTGAACGAAATGAACATCTGCTTCACAATTTTGATCGGAAATATGGAAATGCAGCAGGTCTCCATAAAATTCATTCCACAACTCCTTACAGTTGAACAAACTGTGAACCAACCGAACACTTGCACAGACCTTTTGCAACAAGCTGAAGCAGACGAGAACTTCATGACACTAATTATTATGGGTGATGAAACATGGATCTAGGGGTGTAAAGTCAGAACAAAGCAGCTGTCTTTACAATGGAAGTCAAAATCATCCTAAAAAAAAAGTGTGCAACAAAGCACATCAAATATGAACATCATTCTCATTGTTTTCTTCAACAGTCAGGGGTTGGTACATTATGAGTTCATACCTAGGGTCAAACAATGAATGAAGAATTCTACCTAACATATTATGTGTCTATGAGAAACAACACAAAAAGAAATGACCGAAACTTTGGCAGCAATAAAGCTGCCTTCTTCATGACAATGCTTCTGTACACATGGCACTCTATGTCCAGGAGTTTCTTGGAAAAAACAAAATTCTAGTGACTCCACAACCACCCTGCGGCCCTCTCTCTCTCCAGCAAATTTCCTGTTCCTGACATTGAAAGTTAGTTTGAATGGATGCTGATTCAAAATCAGCAGAGAAAATATAAGAGGAAATGCTACAGCAGCTAGCCCTAATCTCTTGGAAGACAGAGGAGATGGAGTAGAACATTTGGATACATTACAGGCGTACAAGTCATGAACAGTGGAGGTAATGGGACTGGTTAAGGATCACGTCCAGTGGTATTATTTGGCATCAACGACACTGAATCTTCAGGTTCTACTGTCACAGTTAGTATGAGGGCATCGAGCATTCAAATTCATGTCAGATGGAACAACAGGTGAAGGCAACATATATTTTATGTGCTTCTACCACACAAACTAAGAATCTTAATGCAATGAGTCACTGTCACATGACCTTTATGGAATATTTAATCAAAACTGTTCAGTTTATTAAACTGTAATTGGATATGATAATCAGGCATACATACACACACAAGAACATCTGTTTCATAAGACATTTATGCCTTCATGAAACAAGACAGTATACACTGAAATGGAAAATGTTTGTATAAAATTAGTGGAATAAGAAAATACTGTGTCAAGACCCAGCAAACTGAACAGTGTGGTTGAATGGGTAATATGCACATTACACATTCAGGTCTGGGTTTATATCTTGGCCTGGAATATGACTATCCAAACAGTGCTATGCAGTTTTATTCAGTCCCTCCAGGCAAAAGCCAGGACAGTATCTGAAATTAGGGCTATGACTACTTTCCTCCACAACCTTTCAAGTTAGTTACCGATCAATCATCTTACCATTCAGTATTGTGTAAGTCTCAACTATTGAGAGTTAATGCATAAACAACAAAAAGCAAGCAAGCAAATAAATAAATAAATAAATAAATAAATAAATAAATAAATAAATAATTAATTAATTAATTAAATAACAACCTTCCCAATATAGTCGAGCACTTGGACGGACTCAGGACCAAATGCATGTGCAGAAATGTCTGGCTCTTCAAAGTACAGCATAACAAGATTAGCTGGTGTGGTGGTGTGTTCAAACCTGCAAGCACAACAAATATTAATCGTTATCAGCAGTTCTAAGATACTTGGCCACTGGCTAAACTGCCTCAACAGTAGCAGAAAAACAGGCAGCTTATTTTACTAAGGATCACAACAAATGCCACAGAAAAAGAGGACTCAGAACCTTGCACTTGCACTATATGGAAGTCGCAACATGCAGTCACTGCCACAAAGGTATGTAGCTTGAACAAGTACAGCCTCCATTTTACAGTCCAGACTTAGCTTGTAGTCATCATTTTCTATTTCCAAACCATCAGGTTTGGAAATAGGATAGCGGCAGAAAGTATGATGTTTAGCGGGAATCAGGGACAGACAGAATGCACATGAAATCATGAAAGTAAAAGACATACTGCAGAGAAGAGTTTGAAGAGCAAGGTCAGAACCCATTGGATGGCATTATAGATGAGGCAAGCAAAGAACACAGTAGATAAGCTTCAAGTGTTTCCTCATATCATATAAATGGTTTTTGACTCAACCCGTATTAAAGTACACCCCCAATGAATTTTTATTACATTTTAAAGTAGCTTTAGTATAGCAAGGCAAACAAACATAAGACAAATAACTGCTCTATACTCAGCTCACACAACCACAAAACAAGGCTAAAAGGTGAGTCAGTAAAAGCACATATACAAACCATTCCATGACCAAATCCACTCTTGTCTCCCATGATGTGCTTATGTTCCATGCATAATGGAACTTAGGCATGGTACCACGGTAACTAAAGCCACCACCTGGCCACATCATGACACCACTGTAACGATCCTGCGCAGCTAACTGATTAAGAGTCTGTCAGAAATAAAGAATATTATCAGACGTTAATAGTGAGTGATGTTTTCAACGTACCAGAACGTCTACTCACACTTCAATCACACTATAAAAAGTGTTTCACTCTCTTACATACTCTGCCTTCAGTAAACATTTCACAGTGATGCCTGCCTGGTTTAGTAAATTACAATTTGATATATCTGATGTATTTCTTTCTGGAGCATTACTGTGGTGCAGTGGAACAAACGTTCATATGCTAAGAAACAAAAAATTCCTTTCTTTTCTGATCTGTGTGTTTATCTATTCACATCTCACTTTTCTATAATGGTCTAAAGTAGGGGTGCACATACACTGGTTGCAGGTCAACCACACAACTATGTTTTGTATGGTGGTGCCTGGGTCCACAGTATGGAACCTGCTTCATGTTATCCTTCTGGTATCTAGAATTTTTGAAATGGCTCACAGATTGTTGGAAAATTTGTGTGCCTCTGTTCTAAGGTACTTTAAACCTACAAGACAAACAGCCTCTAACAGTACACCATATGTACCAACATTCACATCCCTGCAGGGCACATACTGAAATCATCCTGTACATCTGTTTATATATATATACAACAGGGGTCCCAAATATATGGCCTGTGGGATCCATGTCGTCCACCAGTTTCATACAGTCTTCTTACTGATCTCATTCTAATTGCAGGATGTTGGCAAGATCCAATATGTTTGCTACCCACGGATGGCAATCTACACATCAGTACAGATAAAAATGCAATAAACTTTTAAATTCAATAATTATGACATTTTTGAGTTTTATTAAAAGTCTGACATATTCTTAATAGTGTGTTTTATTTTAATAAAGCTACTGACCCTGTTTATTGCATAAAAGACCATGTGGTCCACTCTCCAAATTTAAAAATTATCTATGCGGGCCACATACTGTTTAAGCTCATGATCCTTGGACCTGCTGTATGTAACTGCATTAAATTTAATATCAGGGAATTTATAGTTGGACCACTTAAATCAGGTAAAAATAAAGGGCACTTTGCATAAAGACCCAAACTGATTTCTGCATGCACTTCAGTAAATGTTTATTGGAGTGTAACTTCTTTCACATGGAAGCTCTAGAGAAGAGCGTGAGTTTTATATATGACACGTTTCTCTGTACACTTCATTGTCCTGGAAATGATTAAAAGGGAAATGAATGCTCTAGTAAAATGAACACAAATGGTACAAAGCACACACCTCTCACATGAAAAACAAGAGATACATGTGACTCTGTGCATACTGTGCTACAAAGATGTGCTGTATTCTTCTATTGTAGTTCTCTGTTACAAGTCTGAAGCATATATTAAATAAGGTACTTAACATCTAGGGGCATGCAGTGGTTCAGTTCGATGAGGCACTGTGCTATAAACCGGAAGGTTGCAGGTTCGATTCCTGATGGTGTCACTGGAATTTTTCACTGACACAATCCTTTCGGTCACACTATGGCCCTTGGGTCGACTCAGCCTCCAACTGAAATGAGTACCAGGAATATTTCCTGGGGTACTAGCGACGGACCTAGA